>JAEQBH010002879.1:0-182500 GCA_016808115.1 Tetrastigma voinierianum
GAACAAACATAAACATGGCCTCTGAATCAAACAAATGAACAAATGGACTAAACTGAACAAATTCATCAACTGATAAACAAGTAAACTGACTTGTTTCTGATCAGCATGTCATAGCTGTCAGACACACTCCCATTTCCAGAACTTGACCCCCTGTAACTATCCCCAGCCACGACACAACCCTCCCATATAAGAAAATTTAGATTTTGAAAATTAGCAACTTAATGTCCACTAAGAATGGATTCACACTGTAGACTCTCATGGTCTTTCATACTTCTTCTGATCATCCGCTCCTCTCATTCAATGAGCCACCCCACTTGTGTCAACTTGTTTTCCAAGTTTCAGCTTTGCCTCGTTCACACTCATCAACGCCAGAAAACATTCATGATGCCAGTCACACCCACTCATGTCCATTTTCCATTCTTCAATAAATCTGTCGTAATGAAAGATCTGAATTATTCTTTCGAATTCTTGAAATTGTACATTCTCCGAGGCAAAGGCTTTAATAGATGCTTGAGATCCTCCCATCATCCTTACCAAGGAGGGAAGGGAGGCCGTAGCCATTGCCATTTCTACTTAAGAAGGTCAGGTCACACAGGTCATCCTCACTCCAGTCCGAGCCGCCAGTTTTAGAAAGCCGTCTGGGCGTATCTTCGATTTGCTTCAGATAGCCCCGTAGTCGTACGCTGAAATGAGCCGTTATTTTGCCTCGGTGTGTGCTTGACCAAACAGTGTACTCCTGCCTCAAGAAGAAAGTACTTTTCAAATCGCTTTCAAGCCACCCATTTTTTTTGACAAAGATCAAAGCTATTTTATGATCTTTGAAAGTTTTTTCCACTCATTTCTGATTTTAAATCTCTAGCCAAAAACTTAGGGATCTGGTCGGATGGATTGATGGTATTAATAAATCTTCACCTGAAGAATCCAAGGATTTTAATTGAGAAATTAAAAGAAAAGTGAATAGCCATTTCAGAGGAAAAGTCACTTGATTTGAAATTAATAAAAATTTTGCAGATTGCATTAAAATATTTGGTTTAGTTCCCATAAGAAGCCATCATTCTAAACCAATTTGGAAAAGTTTTAACTTTTTCATCCTAGCTTAAAAACTAAGAAGGTGCTGCCCGACATGTAAAGTATGGTACCAAGTATTTTTGTAGTCATAAAAATCAAAGCTCGAGGATCAAATGTTCAGAATTTCTGGTAAAAACATTTAATCTCAATCTTTCCTTCACAATGACTTCAAAATTTTGCATTGAGGCAAAGCCATACCCTGTTCCATGATATACATTACGAGATAGATATTTGAACAGACTGTGATTCACGAGCATGAATTGTGAGAATTTACTGCTTTTATTTCGTTGAATGAAACAATACTTTTATTTGAAAATCTTTTAATTCTCAATTCAATGTAAACTCATATATGATCGTTCTAAAATTCAAGTAACAATTTTGTTCTTTTGCTTGGTATGCAAATTTTCAGCCGTGTTCAGTGCTAGCGGTTAAGGGTTTTCCCCAAAACTTCAAACGATTTAGAAGTTTCTGAGGCCTTACTGCATAAAGAGGCTTCTTGAAAGGGTTTGATCGATCCTGCTTCCCTCGCTCATTTTCCTCTGTAAAATTCTGAAAGGGGAAATCGTGTAAAACATTTAAAGATCTGCAAGATAAATCTAATTTCAAAATCAAAAACGTATAAAATAGCTTAGGCCACATCCCAAGAAAACTGCTTTCAACCAGCTTAACATCTGTAATATTTTCTTTGCGCTTGCAATCAACTCTTAAAAGAAATTTCATTAAACATCACTTTGAAATTTTGAATGCCAAAGCAATGGCTAAAATTTCTTTAACCGGTTGAATAATTCACTTGCACCACTCCAAACACGCAGTGAAATCTAACAATTGAAATTTTTGTTTTGAAAATCTTGTTTTAAAATCCCACCACATCTCATTGAGGCATCTCATCTCTATAATAGAAAGGCTTCTCGTGAGCGGATACCTACAATAAGTTCTTTAACTGATTTTGACTTGCTCACTACCCGGCATGTTCCTCGTAATTGAAGGTAAAGGATTTTTCTTTAACCTTTGAAATAAAAGGCTTGATTAAAATCCCAAGATTTGGGTAAAACTCAAATACATCGACAAAGACTCTGACCCGGGATACCCTTCAGTGGTACCCTTTCGTGGAGTCCTGGGCTTAAGTGGAGTCCCATCAGATAACTTAGTGGAATGCACAAAAGGGGCCCCCACCTAAAAGAGAAGTAAATACCTCGTGAAGACTATAATACCAAATATATAGATAATCCACTCCACCGACCCATCCAAGGGTAGGTCATAAACTACATCATACATAAAAGGAACTCAATGAGTTTAATACTAATGTCGAGCATTCTAAGAGTATCAGGATTTAGGGTATGTAAGTAGAAATGAATAAGTCCATCACATCAAACACAAATGGATAAACGCAATAGAGCGCGATACCAAGGGAGAGCGACGTCAACCGCGCGAATAGCCCTGGGTACGATCCGTCTCTCGGACTTAGGAACGCATTTAAAAGAAGAATGTGAGATAATAATCCCGCGAGGGGGAGATAATTTGGGAGGCAAAATAACATTTTTATATTCAAGAATGGTTCTTCTCTCAAAACCTTCCGTTTCACTTCTTTGTAGTTCCTGCGAAACATTTCCTCTATGCAAACCCAACTTTTACCCCACGCCCATCATATGTACCATGCTCCACAAATAGATCACTCACAATGTTAAGAAAAACTTACACCCAGATTTTATGCACAAATATAAGCTGCTACAAAACAAGGGTATAGTTTATCAGTAATAAGATAACTTTGAAATGCACCAAATCATGAGTATTAAAATAGCTATACTATATTTAGAGAAACAACATGTCCATACCACATACCCATCATAAACCGTTGGTGTCGAATCTCTCACCGACAATCGTGACAACTAATGAACCCGTGGAGCCACACCCCGCCATCACGCACCACAAACCCTGTGTAGACTCCAACGCATCACGCGGGCAACCAACAAACCTCCAAGGTACCCTACCACGCGGCAACCAACAAACCTCCAGTGCACTCGCCATCACGTGGCACTAATAAACCCCGCAAGCCCCGCCATCGTGGCACCTAATAAAACCCCTCCGAAAACCTCGGCCATCACGTGGCACCCAACAATCCTCCTGTAAACCGCCTACCACGTGGCACCACTGAAACCTCCGTAAACCCGCCATCACGGGCACGAATAAAACCTCCGGGCAGAACTGGCCCATCACGTGTCCTCTATCAATCCTCCCGGTAAACCCGGCCATCACGTGGCAACTAATAAACCCTCCTGCAATCCTACATCACGGGTAAACGTTCAATATAACCGCTCCTTTCTCACATGTACCTTCCAACAATACCAGATAGAGTCATCCATAAAAATCTCAAGATCCACCTTTTCTTTTAACAATAATTTTTCAAGATAGTTTACAACTTCAATCCATGTACTCGGTAAGATCTAAACACCACCATCATCCAAGAACACCACGCGAAAACTTGCAAATAATTGAAATGTTGACAAAATTCACATGAAATAATAACTTGTTTTATACTTAAATCCGAAAATCATGTTTGAATGCAACCAACCATTCGATCAAACAAAGATATAGGTAAAATTTATTTTATCACAATGGAGAGAGTATCAACATAATAACCCAAATCATTTAAAAGCATATAAACTAATCCTCACGACTATAGACGCCGCCCTCAGCCTCCCCGCAGGATCGTCTCCCCCCGTGAGTGCCCCGTATTACAGATAAAACTCGGCTAAAGGCTCTAATAACCAAACTGAACAACGCAGCATTTTCCGCGCCTGTAACAACTATAGAACTAAGAAACCATCCAAATTGACTGACAGTCCAATTACATAGTGTGCCCTATGCACCCGATACCTAAAATTGGCCACCCGGATACCAACAACCGTCCAATACCCTAAAAAACATCCACTACTAATACAACTCAATTTCGTCCACTTGACCAATTGATACTTATTTCGGGCCCCACTTCCTGCACTACCCGGAACAACTAAAAATGGTTCAACAAACGATGTCCAAAATTTACAAACCATATTCAATGGAAAGCCCAGTGAGCACTGGGGAACTCTCACGGTACCTTACCTTGGTTCATCACTGCTATGTGGCCAGAAAACTCATCTTCGGCTGATTTGTTGCAACTTCCAAACTGCAGAGTGAATCTGCAAAAGTGATCCATTGAGTTCAGGAAGGTCCAAAATGGGAAAGGAGCTATGGTGGCCCGAGGTGGCCGTGAAACACAACACAAACTGTAAGGGTGTGGACCAGTGTACCGCTGTCGAGCCACGCCAGATCCCGACATCCCGCTGCTGGTTGGCTGGGGAAATTTTATGACCCAGATCGCTCCGGCGGTGGCGCACCCGGTGTCCGTGCAGTGGTAGCTGGCAGAATCCCAGCCGATGCGGTAGCCCCTGTCCAGTCCGATTCACTACTGGCTATAGCGGTTACCTACCTGTGTACAAAAGTTCCTGCTTCAGAGCTTCTAGGTTTCGAGCTCAAGTGTCAAGCCAGGCTGTGTCATCAAAGTATCACAAGCCATGTTTACATGGTCTAGGCTTCCTCTCGCAAAAACCTCGCACAGAATCTGACAATCGACAGCCATCGGCTGAATCCTAATGGTCGTGAAACTCATCCGTAAGTCTGATCAGACGCCCGCTCTAGGCTCATGAACTCCAGATCGACGAGGCCTTAATAAATGGCAAGTCTTAGTTAACCCAAACTATTCTCCTCGAAAAGTCAAACTTGGTCTGACCTCAAGCCAACTTGGTCAAATTTATCAAACTTATCAAACTTCGTTAAACTTATCAACTCAGATATTTGGTACGAGTCATTACATACATAGTTATGCCTCTCAAGCCTTTGTAATCTTGTTTTATCTTCTTTGATTTCATCGTGAAATTTTGTCAAGAAAATTATTTGTTAGATATGCTTTATTCGCTTGAACAATATCAAACTTAAAACCTAATATTTGTTTTGAAACAATTTAATTTTTTGTTGCAGAGATTACAAACCATTATTCTCATAATTTTTTGAAAAATTTTTAAATGTTTGAAATGTTCTCAATTGAATTTGGAAAATATAAGAACATCATCAATGTTCAATAGAAAATCTAAGGTATTCACTGAACATTCATTCATCATGGCTTTTGAAATTCTATGCACTTTCTTCCTTTATTACCATTTCCATCGTGAACATGTGAAGACAATATTTTTGAAATTCTTAGAATTTCAAAATCTAAAGTGTATTCATTGAATATTTGACAACACATCATCGTATTAACCTTCTTCGAGTCGACCGACACTCATGGTGCTGACACCACGTGTCCTAAAAATCTCCCCTTAATGCCAAAACTCGCAGACTTACTGACCCTGTATACAAATTACGGCCTCAACAACTCAGATCACAACTCAAGTGATAATTATGTTCTCACTCCTGACCGGAGATCAAAGGTCATCCTCGGTAGCTGACGCATAAAATCGTGATTCAGGATACGGCAATGAACACCACGCATTTAGGTCCATGGTAACGGCGCATTCTGCCAATCCAGCGGCATCATCAGAAACTCAAAAGCCCCAACGCTGCCCTTAAAATGCAAGTAGGTTAGGATATCTGCCTCCCCTAACTCACCGATGACAACCAAGGCGAAGGTTCATCTCTGAGCAGACTCCACTCTCTCAACCCATCAAATAAATCATCGATCCTCTAGAATGGGTACCGATTCTCGATCATAACCCTGGCTCACCCGGGTCTATAGCCACTCACACCGAAGGGTCTCGCCCCTCTTCGCTAACTAGAACCTAAGCGCCCATGGTGAAGTGTCTACCTGGAATAATCCCTTGTCCAATAGCCCTCAGAGGTCAGACCCGAGTTCCTAATCCTCAACCCCAGCCATCCCATATTTAATCATAGATGGTTAAAGTACCAGTGGTAAACTCGATACCTAAGTCTACATCCCTATGGAGGTAGTCCGTGCAGCCTGATTCGTAAAAATATTCGCGCACGCGCAAAGTCTCACTGAGGTAGATCTCAAGTCCTGGTCTCACCCCTGGTCTCTAGTGCGCCTCAGCAATTAACCCGCCAATCTGCCCCTAAAGACTGACTCATACTGGTCCGGGGCAAAATACGGCTTCTCGTCTGAAATACAACACGGTACCGTCCCTGTGTGTGCGGTAACTCTCTCACAGCCACACCTATAACAACCTTGTAAATCAATAACCAATCTCATCCCAAGGATGACACGAACTCGACATATCCATAATCCCTCGTGTCCATCAGGAGAAGAGAGTCCCTCTAGATCTCTAACTCGCAACCTTGACATATCAGACTCATTCTCTAATCCTGTAAGAATCTACATGCAAACGGCTCCTCTAAGGTCTCTAGAGGTCCTCTACCATTTCCACCATATTTCAGCCTCATTCCTAGCCAGAACGCAGCCTAGTCTAACCCGGTCGTGGTCGAGGTAATCTCCATAGTTCTTAACACTTTCTCGTTCGCATGAACCTGGTACTTGGCTACCACCATCTGATTCTACCCCCCCGCAATGCCTGGAGGATGATACGTCCTAAACCTCTCTGAGGTTACTAGATCTCCATGTCCACCGCTATACTAGCCCCAGGCAATAGCAAATTTCGCAACACCCTTCACGACCCCACGAAGGCCCGCGATCAAATACAAAGCCTTACTGTCAATTGTCACTGGTGCCCTCGACTGCCCCGCACGCCCTACGTCCGTCCCTCTATCGCCCATTTTACACAATCAACACGGGCAACAAAAATCAATTACTCTTTCATTTCACCGACTAGTACGTGCATGCCGACATTAATGATTTGACAACCATGAACTGACCCGTTCATTTCCTAAGTGGTGCTAAATTCCAACCACTTAATTCATTTACCCCATAAAATTCCCTGTGCTCTTGTTCATTTCTTCGAAGACCTAAATCCCTTATGTCATAATTCCCAACCTTAGCATTCACCCATTTTCCTATACGCATCACACCATGCATATACTCTCAGACAAAGAACTATCACAAGCAATCACCATTTTTAAATGGTAGTTAAATCCACACAGTGATTCTAAGGCATAACCACAACCCCGAGACACTAATCATACACACATAACTCAAAGGATACGCCAATCAATTTCATGAAAATATTGTTTTCAATAAAATATTATTTTCAAAAATTTATTTTTGAAAATTTTATTTTTCAAAATTTTATCAAAATTTATTTGATTTTTGATTTTATTTTATTTGAATTTAATGAAATATTATTTTATTTTTTTCTGGAAAATTTTGTATTTTACAATGAACAAGAGCCCATTTGAATGACCGCTTAATAAGATCGAGTCAACTAGGTCTCAAAACTCCAGGTCGAGCCGAGCCAAGTGCACTGCGGCACCAAACCAGCTCCAACCGACTCTCCAGCCAGCACGCCACTGAGCACATCGCACGCCTGTGCCAGTGGAGCTCCTGGCTACACACTACGTGCTCGCCTCACGCGCCTGCTGCTTACTGGTCGCCTGCGCTCGCTGCGGTCCCTCGGCTACGCGCCCGGCGCGCCAAGCGCCCAGACGCCTATGCCGCTTCAGGCCGCTACAAGCCACGCTACTGCGCGCCCGCGTAGCTCGCTCAAGGTATTTCCGGGGCCGCTTCGCCGGGCCTCGCGCGCTTCGGGCCGGGCCAGCCGGGCCAGGCGCTGGGCGCTTCTGCCGCGCTGGGCCGCTTCGAAGCGCGCTTCTCAGCAAGTACCGCTTCGCTTCGCGCGCTTCGCCAAGGAAGCTCAAGTAAGGCTCTACCTGTGGCGCCCAAGACGAAGCGTTTAACAGCCTCTCTTCCTGGCTACGTATACAAATTCCAGATCGTGACTCGCCCAAATAAATTTCGCACACAAGATCTGCTGTAATACGCTTTGTATCAGAATCTCAACCAAGCTTATTCCTCGCAATACACCCAAATTCTTCCAACCTTCCTATCAAGTAATATAACCAACCTGGCTGCGAATACAAAAATCCTTTTCATTAATACAACTGGCAGTAGCTCTTCAAAATTTCAATTATAAATTTTCATTTTTCTTAAGAATTTTTTTTCTCATTATTTCCAAGAATAAAACGCCAAAAAAAAAAATCACAAAATCATTTTTTTTTTCATTTTCGGGACACTCAAATAAATTTATAGCAATTTTATTTTCCATTTTCTAAATTTATACTATATATGAAACTCCTTCTTTAGAAAATTGTTTTCCCCATTTTCATAAATCAAATAAATTTATAAAATTTATTTTCCTTTTTCCACGCTTTTTCACCGAAAAATTTTCTCCCACTCAAATAAATTTATAAAATTTGAGTTTTCTTCCATTTTCTTCAATTTTTGGTACTCACTTGTGCACCTAGAAAAATTTATTTTTCTCCTCCATATAACTCTAAAATAAATTATGCACTCCTAGTTTTCCCTGCTAGCACCTTCCCACCTTCCCAACATCCCAAATAATTTAGTAAAATTTATTTCATTTATTTTTCTTCTCGCTTTACACTGTAAACCCTTTAAAATTACCTTTCTTCTCACTAAACTAAATAAATTATGAATTTGTTTTGGTTAATTCTTGGTTCAAGTTTACACACCAGAAACACCCAAAATGTTCCACACATCATCCCATGCTATCAACCAGCTTAGCTATCACCCATAAAAATTCCAATCACATAACACCTACAATTCATGTTTTGTGCACAAACCAAGCATGCAAGCACATCACAAAAAATCCAATCTACACACAAAACACACCAACACATGCATGCAAAGTGGTCCTAGTGTTGTCCCGTGATTTCCTGTAGTAATTCCCATACTCTGGCAAGATATCACTCAAACCACTTAGTGGTGATGTTTCCTTTATCCTCTAAACGCTATGGCCTAAGCTCAAATTTTCATCCATAGGTTCCATTAAACCTATACTCCGTCACCATACCACCTAGTGGTGATGTGACACCCAAACCCGAGCCTTCTAGGTATTCAGATAACAAAGTTCTGATACACTGAACCAGGACGCCCTAAACCCGGTCCTGGTTGATCACCCCGTCATCCGGGCTTAATATTAGGTATGGAGGCTTCCAAGTTACCCCCGACGCTACTTTAGGAAAAATCTGCGCAGCCCTCAGACGGAAGCCTACCCAAAACAAAACCCAGATAAAACCTGCCCAATCAACAACAGCATGCAATGTGATCAGATCCATTAAGGCCACTGGGTCTTACCAATCAGATTAACACACATCCAAACTATGTCCAGTTTCCAAGGAGTTAATATGTTTTTACTTCTATACAATAAAATATACATTAAAAATTGTAGAATTTAATACATGTATAAAACCCAAGCCACAACCCTTTCTTCTAATACAACCTCATGATCTAACCGGTCTCCGCACGCTCCCGCACTGCAGTGGGATCCCACGACTCTTAGGCGAGCCAAAGCTCGCAGAGAACTCCGCCCTAAGCTGGCTACTCACCACCTAAGTGTGCCGGCAATAACCCAATTTAAACAAACATTCAAGAAAATGCATGATCCTACTTTGAATGTCTACGTGACCAACTCATCCCGAGCCCTCATCGACTCTCCCACACTCGCCCAAGCCTCGTATGAGAATCCCACCTATTAGCTGGCAACCTCCGAAGGAATATATATCAATCGGGTCGCTCCACGATCGATATATTAATTGCTCAGGACTACCCACTTAATGTAGCTTGTCAATCGGGGCCCCGACTGGCTGGGATATATATTCTTTAGTTTGTGGACTACTCCTCCAATGAATAAATATCAATCACGCCCGACGGTTGATATATTATTTAGTTTGGACTACCCTCCGATAATTTACATTTTAGACTACCCTCCGAACCTTGTTTCTTAGACTCATCTCATGCACTCATTCCTATATTCCTGGGATGTTCCAAAGGCATATGGAATGCATGTATGTCGGGCCTAATTCGCTTAAATCACATGCAAATATATATACATGAATATATTTACATAAAACTTTAAATCACACATCAAAATTAGCTCACTTGGGCTAATGATCATACACGAGTAATTTAATTTAAATCACTCGGCCAACACGTACTTTCACAAAAATATATATTTTTAGAACACTATTCCGTGAATAGTGAAACCCTCGTTTACTATTCCCTAAAATCAAAACACCTGCTCACTTAGTGAACTCCAACCACCGCCATTCCCGGCCCAAAGCATATCAAGCAAGCATTTAATGCACAAATTAACACCCATCATTAGAATCCAAATGCCTTTAACATCCATGGAGTACTACGCCACAAGAGAAAATCCCAAATAAATTCCCACAATTCGGTCCCATGTTTTCGGGACTGGACAAACGGCCCTCACGGCCTCAAACTAACTGGAACATCGAAAAACCCTAAAAATGGGGAATAAAACACAAGTAGGAGAAAATCCTACCCTCTTGAGTCGCCAAAAACTCAAGAAATCTCGTGGTCCACGCTGCATCAAGCCCGCGTAGGAACATTTTCCCCCTTTCATTCAAGACCGCAACCTGGCCCGATTCGCCGTATTTTTAGAGAGAAGTTTCTCTCTAAAGCATTTCTCTAACCCAAAGCTCACGCATCCTCCAATGGCAATCACGTTTTTTTGGTCTCTCAGAATTGGGGAAGACGGCCATGTGCACTATTTCGCTTGTAGTGACTAAAATCAAATTCCATAATACCCATTATGTCCTCATTCTCGTGATTTGATTTTCTAAGACTATCTCGCCGCCAATTTTCACTACGATTCACTGCGCTCACTTATGGTACATGAGTACATGCTATATGTGACTTTCGCCGCATCGAAATAGGTTTACTAAGACCTCAAACGCGATGCCCTCGAAAACGTGTCGACCCGACCGCCTCGTAAAATTACGAAATTTTACGTGCTAACTAGATTTTGCGAGACGATTCCAACTACATAATCCGCTTTCACATATCCTCGAGATCAGAGAATTAATTACTTTACTTTTAATCGTAATTACAATTTTCAGAATCAAAATTACGATTTTGCCCCTTGGTCTGCAAATTGAAATTTCTCGGGTCTTACATTCTCCCCTCCTTAAAAGGAATTTCGTCCCGAAATTCGAAATGGTCATTATTAACACATGCATATGCAACATGCACTCTACCATGCATGTAAACTAGTCATTTAAATCTTAAATGACTAAACCACGTACCTTCATCCCTGGGTCATCAAGAAGGATAGGTAAACCCAAGATCGTGTCCTCGCGATCCCACGCAAGACTCCTCCACCCACAAGGTCGCCATAGCACTCTCACTAAATTTCACCTGGGCCTTATCGGGCCGCAAACCCGATCACTAAGCACCAACACGCACCCCGGTCCCTCCTCAAAGGTCCCACGTTGTCAAACCCCAATCTATCCCCAACCCACCTCATGAGTCGGATCCGGAGCATACTCCTGAGCATGGACGTGAAATACCCTGACACCGATGTCACAGAACGCTTAACCGGCACGCAGCCGTGCCTACCCTCTCGAGCATCCGGAAAGGTCCACGAACCTCGGGCGATAGCTTCCCGTCATTAACCTCGACCACTCTCTCTTAGGAATCACCTTCAAGGAAACGTGATAACCAACCTCGAACTCTAAGGGTCGACGTCGTACATCTACATAGCTCTTCGT
Source organism: Tetrastigma voinierianum (assembly GCA_016808115.1). Classification (NCBI taxonomy): domain Eukaryota; kingdom Viridiplantae; phylum Streptophyta; class Magnoliopsida; order Vitales; family Vitaceae; genus Tetrastigma; species Tetrastigma voinierianum. Next base: position 11,764 of record JAEQBH010002879.1, read on the forward strand.
TGTGTGCCCCGGAAATGAGGAAGACGCTTATCGTGACAAGCTCACCTTCACGAGGTGTCTAATCAAATCCGACCCGATGGATCTCTCCCACCTCGGTCCATCCTAACGGTGACCTACATGGCCCCCCATACACGCTCTCATATGGTGCCATCTCGTGATACTCCGCCCGATAACTATTGTTGTAGGCATTCCACTAAGGGTAATTAACTTCACCCTTACGATCCAGACACATGTTCGCAAACATGCTCCTCTAACACCCGTATGTAACCATACACGCAACCCTACACAACCCTTGCTTGGTGTGTAACCGCTAACCTCTTAAGGTCACAATCATCGATAATCCAATGGACTGGTCAACTCAATCCATGCCATGCATATCATCCATTTACCGAGCCTCGCTACCAACAACACCTAATGCAATTTCCAACGGTATCCAAACCTCGAGTCACTCCCCGACTCTATCACTCAACTCTCACCAAGGTGATAACCCGTCTCGTGTTTTCATCTCGACATAGCAACTCTCGGGCTCACTCTCGAGCCTCTTACATTTCCTCGATTCAACTATGAGTTTTCATCTGGATCGAGTCCTAAAAACAAATTCAACCCATACTCACCAAGAGCAGGAATGGATCACGTGCACCCACACCGACTCGACGCGATGTTTCGTGCACACAAACGCACAATGTCATACAGGACACCCACTCCTGTATCCGCCGCCTATGAGCGTAACTGGTGAGATCTCTCACTCATTATCCCGACCTATCGTGTCAACTCACCCTACATCCTAGGAAGCACTATCTGATTCCCCGCTTCCTCTAAAGGCTCCTTAACCTCCTAAGCCCAAATCCAATGTCTTTCTGCATGACAACCCTACTAGGTCTCTACCATCGCACAACCCGATGGTCAGTTAACTCATCCATTGTCAAGCTCGACATCAACAACCAATACGTCTACTCACCCTAAGGTCCACTCACGTCACACAGAACCCGATATGTCCCCTCGACTCGACCCACACCTCGGCCCTCCGTCTATCTCGTGGTTGTTAGAAGTGCTTATAGCACCCCGAAATCGAAACTAGTTCCTCTTAACCCTTACTAGGCGAGGAAACGAATCGTATGCTCTCCCGCTTCTACCGCTAACTGGATCAGATTGTCCCAAAGTCTTGGGATCCCGTCTCTGGGGAAATCCCGTCATTCATGCTCAACTCGCCCTAGTCCTCGAAATCCAAGTGTGAAGCGTAGTTTTCGCCTTCCCCAAATCCAAAGAGAAAGCCGATCCTCCTCTTGTTACCAACACCCGTATTCCGAAAGTGTTCCAAGTATCCCTGAATTTCTCTCTCTATGGTCAAGACTGGTCCCAACCATGAAGTCCATGTCCCGTAGGGCGAAGTCCCACGATCCCGTCCCGAATGGATAACTTCAAATCCCATTCTCGTGTCTCTCAGAATACCCAACCCAATCCCAAGAAACCACGTATCTCGAAGATTGACATTCGATCTCCCAACTCATCACGCCTCAACCTTCTCTAGGTCGACCGACACTCCCGATGCCGACACCACGTTGTCCTAAAATCTAACCTCGCAAGCCAAAACTCGCACTCCCATCGAACTTACGCATAACCGATGGTCTCGACAAATTGTAAAATAATCCTCAAGTGATACTCATGCTCCCACTCTGACTGGGAGTAGATCAAGATGTCATCCACGAAGACTACGACAACTGATCTAGATAAGGTTGGAACATCCTATGCATGAGATCCATGAATGCTGCTGGCGCATTCGTCAATCCAAAGGGCATCACCGTAAACTCAAAGTGCCCATCAATGCGCCCTAAACGCCGTATTAGGGATATCCGTATTCCTAATCCTCACCGATGGTAACCGCGCGAAGGTCTGACCGGGGTAGACTCAAGGCCTCTCTTTAACATCAAACAAATCATCAACTCGGTAATGGGTACCGATTCTTGATCGTGAACCCTGCTCAATTGCCTAGTCAATGCAATCACGAAAGGTCTCGTCTCCTTCCTTTTTCGCAGAACAACCAAGCTCCCATGGTGAAGTGCTCCGGTCTAATAAACCCTTGTCCAATAGGATCCTCGTAGTCGGACTCGAGTTCCTACAACTCAACCTGCCATCCTTGCTGAATCATAGAGATGGTTAAAGTACTGTGGTGTAACTCGATAATCAAGTCTACATCCCTATGTGGAGGTAGTCCAGAGCTCATCCGAAAATATTCGCGTACCGCAAACCACTGAGGTAGATTTAAGTCCGGTCTCACCTCGTCCCTCTGGTGGTAAGGCTCGCTAGCCAAATTTCGCTTAATCGGTCCCTAACACCTGGACTCGTATACCGTCCGGGGGAAAAATACCGCCATGCTTCACCTCCTCAAATACCACACACCACTGGGCCCCGTGAAGGCGGTAACTCTCCTGCACTCACAATCGATAACAACCCTGTAAACTGTCAGCCAATCCATCCCAAGGATGACATCAAACTCTGACATGTCCATGATCCTCAGGTCCACTGTGAGTAGAGTCCCCGAGATCTCCAGTTCGCAACCTCGACATATCATCCCTATTATCGCCTCTAACCTTGTGGGAGAACTCACGCATAAAGGCTCCTCTATGGTCTCTAGAGGTCCTTGCCCTTTCCACTCCTATTTGAGCTTCATTCTCTAGCTAGAATTACACTAGTCTAATCCTCAAGTCACACGAGGTAACTCCATACTCTAACACCTTCTCAATCTGCATGAACCAATGGTCGTCCACCATCGAATCTTTTCCCCCTGTGAATGTCGGAGGATGACACGCCCTAAACCTCTGGGGTTACTAGGATCTTCCTGTCTACATGCTATACTAGCTCGTGCTATAGCATTCACAGACACCCACCCCCGCGAAAAAAGTCCCGCCGATCAAACACTGATTGTGCCTGACCAGTGCCCCGTGGACGTTCTCTACGTCCTCGCCCTCTACTAGCCATTTACACAATTAACATGGCAACAAGAGTCATCTAACTTTCATTCTGCACTAACTAGCAATGCACATGCCAATGACTCGACAACCATGAACCCATCTGCTTCATTTCCTAAGTGGTGCTAAATTCTAAACCACTTAGTTCGCTTTATTCAAATAAGGTTATTAACTTTCTTGTTCATTCTACACTCCAAATCCCTAAGGTCAAAAATCCCTAACCTTAGCATTCACCCTTTCCTATACGCATTACACCATGCATATAATTTCGCACAAAGAACTACCGCAGAATCACCATTTCCAAATGGTAGTTAATCCATCACAAGATTCTAAGGCATAACCACAAATTTCAGACACTAATCATACACATAACTCAGTGTATACGCAATCATTTCGCGTTTAAATTATTGTTTTCAACAAAATTTTATTTTCAAAATTTTATTTTTGAAAATTTTATTTTTTCGAAAATTTTATCAAATTTTATTTGATTTTATTTGATTTTATTTGAATTTAATAATAAATTTTTTTTTTCGAAAACATTTTATTTACAAATGAATGAAAGGTTCATTTGGTGACTCAAAGAAAAACGAGGAAAACGGATCGAAAAATGGGCCGAGGCACTGAGTGCACCCAAGGCCGCCCGAGCGCCCAGCCACGCCCAGCCGCGCACTCCCGCCAAGGCGCCCCAAGCCCAGCGCCCTCACGCGCCCACGCGCCGCTCTCGCCGGCCACGCCTGGGGCCGCGCCCGCCGCCCTGTGCACGCCGCCGTGACCGTCGCGCGCCCACGCCCGCAAGGCTGCCGGCTGCGCCGCGCCGCCTCAGCGCCCCCGCCGGTCGCCCTGGGCCAAGACGCCTACCAAGCAAGGAGACGCCCGTACGCCCAAGACGCACGCTCAAGACTCCGCCCAACCGTTTTGCTCTAGCTCAATGGGCAAGAGTCATTTCGTGGTCCGCACCAAAAATTAATTTTTTCCTTATTATTATTATTTTTTTTTTCCAGCTTATTTTCCAAAGAATCGGAAAATCACTAAAATTATTATTATTATTATTATTTTTTCATTTTCTTGGACACTCAAATAAATTTTAAAAAATTTATTTTACCCCATTTTCTTCAATTGTACCACTTGTAAAATCTAGAAAAAATTATTTTCATCGCTATTTTTTTTTTTCACGTAGCCTTCTCAAGTACTTCAAGAAAATTTTAACCGTGAAATTTTAGTTATTTATCTCAAAAAATCAATAATTTAAATAATTTTCTAGTTTTTCCACAAAACCCACCTTGATCTTGTCAGCGTTGCTGTCGGACACATTACGGACCATTTTATAAAGAATTTCAACCAACGTTCTCACACTAATCCTAGTGTTTAACATTTTAGTTTATTTGTCCTAGAGTCTTTATCACCTAAGCGCAATCCAAACCTGATACATGATCATCAACATGTTATAACATCAATCTATTCATCACATGATCACAATCAAAACACATGCGATGTAGCGCCTTTGAAAACCACGGGGTCCGTTGACTACACGTCAACCCTTGAATACAAGTGGATGTCGGGTTATAGGCACAGCTAGAAAATCGAAGGCAGAGCTCTCCTTTGTGCTGGGGCTCTACCCCGTCTGATACACAATATGCAGTCCCAAACGAGTCAATATATACAATATATATCCAATACGACCGCCGGGCCTGCTAAGCGAGTACTCAATGTACATGCCCGACTATAAACCAACTATATACCCAATAGTTACAAGAGTTAATATTTTTGCTCCTTAAATGATACATATATTAAGCGTAAGGGTTCTAATCATGTACAACCACAAAGCCACATCCCGACTTTCTTCCACGGTAAATCTCGTGAGCCGTCCTCTACGCACGCTCCACATTACTGTAAAATAAAGGGGATCCCGGCGGGGTGAGCTAAAGCTCATTAGGAGATTTGCCTAAGTGGGCTACTCACCTATCTAAGTGCGTGCAATGTTCCAGAAGTAAACACACATTCCTAGCCCAGGCGCAGCGATCCTGCTTGAATGTCTACGCCGACTCAACTCGGATCAGGAGTCCTCACCAGAGCTCTCTCACACTCGCTAAATAACCTTTATGAGAATTAATATTTTAATTAGTGGACAGCCCTCCGATGTATATATATCGATTGGGCTCGAAGCGATTGATATATAAATTGTTTAATGGTACCCTCCAGATATGAATATCGATTGAAATGCTCAGACTGATTGATATTTTAAGTTTGTGGACTACCCTCAGGTGAATATCAATTGGGCCGCTCCGACGATTGATATTTTAAGTTTGTGGACTACCCTCCGATAATTTATATTTTAGACTACCCTCCGAACCATTTTCCTCTATACTCATCTCATGCACTCACTCCTATAATCCTAGGGTGATCCAGTGCATATGGAATGCATGTATGCGAATTCCAACACAGTCTAATCACATGCAAATATATAACACAAATATATTCACATTAAAAATTAAATCACACAAACATGTTATGTAATTTATCATTTCAAACACCAAAATTAGCTCACTTGGGTAATGTTCAAACATAAGCAATTCAGTCGAATTGCCCAGCAAACACAGATTTTCCAAAAATACATTTTTTGGATTTACTATTCTAGGAGCATTAAAACCACAAGGTTTCTGTTCCCGACACTCAATTAATCCTGGTTCATATTTTGAACTTCCCGCATTTTCACGGCCAATCACAGGCGCCAAAACCAACGATACATGATTCCACCACCGGCCCATCTTATTACCCATATAGCCGTGGGCGACTCACAGCGGTACACTCGTTGGTTTAAAAAAAATTTGTATTAATTCGGTCCCATGTTTGGAGCCAGATCCGACGCACAATGGCTGATCCGACTCGAACGACCGAACAGCATTAAAAATGGGAATAAAAACCCAAGTAAGGGAGAAAATCCTACCTCGAGGAGTTTGAAGAAACTCACTATCGGAGTCCGCCTTTGTGGCTTGTCCGCGTAGAACATTTCTCCTTCTTGCCGTAGGCGACGGTCGGATGGCATATTTAAGTACTCTCTCTCTAAATTTCTCTCAATCTGCTCCTCTAAATCGGCCCCACATTACTGCCAGTTTTGCTCACTTTTAATATTTGGAAGACCCTTATTCCCACTTTGCTTTATATCATTTAATTCCAATTAAACAATTAATTCCCTTCTTTCTCCAGTTTTGACATTCGGCACTATCTCGGTCATCCATTTTCATCATTTCTCTACTCATACCACTTATGGTACATGAGTACATGCTATTTGTGCCTTTCGTCGCATCTAAAATGGATTTACGGCACGAGAAGCGATGCCTCAGCGTGACTCGGCTGTCACCGACCAAATTCGCGAAATTTCACGTGCTAAATTTAGATTTCGCGAAACGATTTCCAACGGCGCCAATCCGTTTAGTCGTGAGATCTAGGGAATTAATTACGGACTTTAACCGTAATTATAATTTTGTAATCAAAGTGCGATTTTGCCTTATTCGAATTTGCAGATTTCTCGGGTCTTACATTTCTCCTCACTTAAAGAATTTATCCCGAAATTCGAGGACAATCATATCACTCACAACACGTGAAAACCACCTGACCCTTGCTTGGTGTGTGTAGCTAGCCTCTCGAGTCCACGATTCGCGGCGATCGATGTTTTGTCGACTCAATCCATACCGTACGCGACATCATTCACCAGGCCGCGCATTTCGACGAACATCAATGAAATTTCCAAAGAAATTATTCAAACCTCGAGTCACCTGTGGGACCCCTTACCCGACCCGACCCGTTTGGGCGGATCCGAACCGAGTTCGGGATGCCACTAAAATCACTCAATCACTCAAAATCATATCTTTGCGACGTTAAAAAATTAGAGCGAGCCTTAAACATTTAACAAAATACATTTAACTTTGCAAAATACATTTACAATGAAGGCATTCAAGCCTTTCAAAATGATTTACTAAAATAGATGTTCGATATTCCAAATTGTTTATACAAAATATCCATATCAAAAAGAACACATGAAATGAGTGCATGTAGCGGAGCATACTCAAGAGATTTCTTTCTTTATGACTCGGCGCTCCTACGATCTTGGGTCCGCTATCGATCACTATCTATCGTCAGTACACAACGCATTGTTAAAACAATCGCTAAGCATTTTTCTAAAAATGCTTAGTGGTTTCTATCTGAATCCGTTCCTCGGTTCGGCTTAAATCAATTCATGCGATTTAATAATTGAACTTTCAATCATTTGGATGATCAATATAAATACAATACATATATTTGTTATATATATACAATAAATTATAGTTCATTGATCATCCCATAAACACATTTTCATAATCAATATTTCACAATCTCAATCGATTCAAATATGTACAAATTCAATTCGATTATGACGTTCGATTGATTAAAAAATCAATTGATTATACCCGTGTCGATTATACCAATCAATTCGATTATGTCGATCCAATCGATTATGCCAATCAATTCAGTTATGCCCATACTTGAATTTAACCTATGTCTTCGATATACGAGGATATCGAAGTCAAGCACGGTCATTGAGGCTGGCGGTATCACGTGGTTTTATAACCGATGCGGTCACGCATTGATCGCGTGGTGCTCTCAAACAATCAAATAGTGAACACTAAAATGCGGTCCGCTGAGGCTGCGGTCGGGTGACACACATCAATAGTTCGCGATCTTTGCTATTTGACCTATTGGTATACCAATCTATCCTTAATCTGAAATAAGCGGTTAACATTCTATTAAGAGCGTTAGATCCTTTATAGAAAAATATAGTACAATATATGCGCTTGTATAAACAGTTTATTTTCAATAATCCTTCACAATTTTATATGCAGCATTTCACAATCCTTTTCTCAAATAAATTTAAATGCTTGATATGCTTTTAGAACAAACATGCAAAATCTTGAAAGCGAGGATTAGGAGTTGGTAGAACAAACATTTTCCAAACTTGAAATGAGAATAGGATTAGAAGAACAAACCCAAAAATCTTTGCACTTTGGTTCCAATCCTTGGAATCTCAATCATGATTTGGCTTTTCCTCCTCGTCAGTCCCACTGTATTCCCGAAACCATTAAAGAATAATATTATTCATGCGTACTAGTAGTTTTAGTTAGGATTGATTTTCGGAGGTTAGTATGAGTTCCAATTTAAACAAGCTATATATAGATGGATTCTTGACTCAATGGGCTTTCCATATAGTCAAAGATCACCCGAATCAGAGTTCGGATGAAGGAGTTATGACCTTGAGTTGGAGGTCATGCCAGTCAAATCTGAGCCCGACGAGCTGACCTGACCTGGACTGGATTCGATGCATCACCTTCAGTTAAAATTCTTCCTATCCTCCTCAGTCATATTGTGTATTCTCTTGACTCAATGGGCTTTCCATAGAGTCGAGAACACCAATCGCCGGAGTTCAAGCGAAGGAGATATGACCTTCGAGTTGGAGGTCATGCGTAGTCAACTTTGACGGCGACTGGGCCCGACAAGCTACCTTTGGTGACGGCTCATTCAAACACCTCAGTCTGACATCTAACATCCTCCTCAGGCATATCAATGTATTCTTAACTCCATGGGCTTTTCATAGAGTCGAACACCCAAATCGGAGTTCAAGCGAAGGAGATCGGGCCGGTTGGAGGTCATGTAGTCAGTACGACGGTACGAGCTCTTCAGGACCTAACGACCTCTACGAGGATCGGCGGCCCTGCGGGACGGCGACCTACGGGACGGCGACCTCGGTTTGACGACCAGCTGTTTGTGACCAGCTTTGTTGTGACCACTCATCCATTTGACATTACGAGTAAAAAAAGACCATAGCAGTCTCCCGAAGTGAAATTGAAATTCAAAGCAACATCAAGTTCATTGATGTGGCTACAATTTCACAGAAGGACTTACTGCCAAATTCTCTTTATTTTCGACCCAAAAACCCGTTCTAAGGTCCGGCTAGTTGACCCGGATTGGCAGAACTGAGCCGACCAGATTTAGATGGGCTGACCTCATTAAAAGGACTATAACTTGAGTACGGAGGTCGAATCGAAATTTCGGCTAACATCAAGCTAATTGATGTGGCTGTTACTAGAAGGACGCACTACCAATTTCCCTTCACTCCATTGCCCAAAAATCAGCTCCAGGTTCGGCTAGCTCGCTTCTACCACAATGTGGCAGCTTCCCATAGTTTAAAATGCAACCAAACATTCCCCCAGGCCCGGATGACCACCTGACAATCCTTAGGGTAGAAGGCGACCAGTAGGAAGACTGCCTCGTGGAGTTTTGTCAAAGTCCCGGTTCCGGTCTCTACTTGTAGCTCTTGTCACTAGGAAGGACTTCCCTTCGTGCTTTGCCGGAGACCTATGGTCCGATTGTCGGAAAATCTAGAGAGAAGATGGAGCCTCTCTCTCTAACTCTCCCTTTTCTCTGTTTTTCTTTTTCTTATGGATCACTCTTAATCGTACTTTAAAAAGGAGGAAACTTCCTCCCTCTTTCCTACATGCCACATGCCCTTTCCTTGATTTTTTTTTTCTTCTTTTTCTTTATTTCTTTTTTTATATTTAGGTCCCTCCATTCCTCTATTATTCCTTATTTAAGTCTCCCTATTTTTCACTTAGACATATAAACTTATTTACAATTGACCCTTAGGTCCCCATTTTACAATTCATATTTTCTCTTTTTTCACTTGAGTTTATTTAAGGATTCAATAATCCCATTGAATCAATATTCATCTAACAATTCCCCAAAAATTTACCCAAATTAGCCCAATTTATACGAGAATATATAATAAATTTTATTATAAAAATTCGGGGATTTTGAGCGTTACAACTCTCCCAGCTTAATAAAATTTGTTATAATTACCTTGATCAAACGATTGCGGATCTGCTTTGCCGCATCGTTCCTCACTTTTAAGTGGCTTCCTTGATCATATGGTTTCTCCACAACACCTTGACTAACGGAATCTTCTTATTAAGTAATTCCTTCACTTCACAGGCAAAATCTTTACTGGCTCTTCTTCATCACGTCGAATCGGCCTCGACTCAATTATCTCGGAAAGTACATGTAGTGGTCTGATCGGTGCCTCATTAGCATGGACACATGAAACACATCATGGATCTTTTCAAGTCGGGAGTAATGCCAATACGTAATATGCGGTCCCACTTTCTCCAATCACTTCATAGGGGCCAATAAATCTAGGAGCTCAACTTGCCCTTTTTCCCCGAATCTCATCACCTTCTTCGAGCGATACTTTGAAAAAACACGCTTACCGCCGATCTCTGCTTCGAATATCTTTTACCTTTTCATGTAGCCGGCATATGATTTTACAATCTATCGGTAGCCACCTTCAATCTCTCTACAATCATTTTCACTTTTTCTTGATCTCTTGTATCAAGTCGGGGCCAATCACTTTCTTTTCCTCAATTCCGTCCAACCTGATGGTGTTGCATTTCTCCCATATAAAGCCTCATAAGGCGCCATTCCAATGTCTTGATTAGGCTATTTGTGTACCGCAAATTCAGCACTAAAGCAATGTGTTTGATCCCAACTACCCTCAAGGTCGATCCACACAACTCCTTAACATATCTTCCCGAATCGGATCACTCTCTCGAATTGCCCGTCCGTTTGTGGTGACATCTTGAAATTGTCAGCGTACTTGAGGCCTCTTCTTGATTTTCCCCCGAAATCTCGAGTAAACCTCGGATCTCGGTTTGAAATAATGGATATAAGAATCCGTATAACTTGAACTATTTCATGATATCTGACTCTTGCTTGTCCAAGTAGATAGTCAGTTCTCCTTTAGTAAGTGGTGACTTAGTCGTCAATTCTTTATGACTAATTTGAGTCATATCTTCTCCACTGTCGATAGTAACCCGACCCGCAAAAATCCATGGTGATTCGATTCCATTTCCACTCGGTATTCTTGAGGCTGCGATAATCCCGAAGGAACTTGATGCTCTGCCTTTGCTCTTTGACACACCAAACACTTGGTTACATATTCTGACACATCTCTTTTCATCCGGACCAGGAATGACATTTTAAATCTCGATACATCTTTGTACTCACAAGGATGGATAGCGAAAAAGATCCATTATAATACCTCTTCTAGTATGGATTTCCTCAAATCATTACAATCGAACACAAACCGATCTTTATAATACAAAACTCCATCTTCGTTCACTTGTGAACTTTCAGTTTCTTTACCATTTCAATCGATTTATTATGGCAACAATTTTTTCTCATCTTTCTTTTGGCTCTAGCACTAGATTCAACAAACTTCGGTCATTATTAACTCCCTTGCCACTCACGGTACCGCCGTCGTATAATGACAAATGGGCATTGGCCTTTCGAAGCGTTAGTATTGACTTTCTACTCAAGCGTCGGCGGCTACATTGCTTTCGGGTGATAATCAATCACGATCATAATCTTTGCTCCAGTTCCATCCATCTCCGAATTGTCTCGAGTTAAGCTCATTTGTGAGAGCGGAAATACTTAAGAACTCTTATGATCAGTGTAGATGAAACACTTCTCTCCATACAAATAATGTCTCAATTTTCAGCGCAAATACAATTGCGTAATTCAAATCATCGCATTAAGTGGTTTCTTTTCATGCGGCAGTATCTTGAGCGTAGGCTACTTTACCCTCTTGCATTAGAGACACATCCAAGTCTATTTAAGCGGCGCATCACTAAAATCACATATTCTCTACACATGCGGTCGGTTGAGTAAGAATCGAGCCTCGGTTAAGTCTTTCAACTTATCAAAACTTCTTTGACATTTTCACTCCGTTCATACTTTACATTTTCTAGAGCAATGCGTCATCGGAGGTACATGATCTACAGAAAACCCATATGAATCTTCTGTGTATCCCTCTTAGTCGAAACTCATACGTAACATTTCTAGGTGGCTTCATTTCAGCAACCACTTCTATTTTCTTTGGATCTGCTCAGTTCCTTCTTTCGATACTATATGCTAGAAAGGACACTTCATTCTTCCAAAACTCACCTTGCTTTCGATTTGCATACATATCACTCTTTCTCAAGTCTACAACACTACTCTAAGGTGTGTGTCGTGACTTTCGTGATCTTTTGAATACCGCAAGAATGTAGTCTATGAACACTCGACAAAGTGATCCACATACGGTCGAAAACCACGATTCATTAGGTCCATGAAAGCCATTGGGCATTTGTCAATCAAACGGCATTACAAGGGAACTCATAATGTCTGTCAGCGTCCTAAGCCGTCTTATGCACATCGACATCTTTAATTCTCAAGCGATGGTACCCCGGATCGCAAGTCGATCTTTGAAAAAGATACTTGCACCTTTTAATTAGTCAAACAAATCATCTAATGCAGGTAACGGATACTTATTCTTCTGAATTAACGTTCAATTATGCGTAATCAATACATGGCCAAAGTGTACCATCTTTCTTTTTTAACAAAAAGCGGGAGCTCCCCGCGGTGATACACTTGGTGAATAAGCTAGTTTTTCCTGGCAATTCTTGCAGGCTTCAATTCTTTTAACTCCGGAATTGTCAGTGCAGTGTAATGGATCGCGAGTGTGGCTTTTTGAAATACCGGCGCAGTGATGGCAAGCCTCAATCTCCCTGCGCAGGCAATCCTAGCAACTCTTGAAACCACGTCAGGAAAGTCACTAGCAGTGAGGATACTCGGATATGCTAGGCCTTGCCTTTACTCGTATCAATCACATAAGCCAAGTAGGCTTCATCCTTTTCGCACCATTTTTCTAGCAGTGGCTGCGGATATCACATTAGAGAGGTGGTTTGACCTCTCGCCGATGAAAGTTACTTCATCCTCATTCGGTGTTCTCAAGGTCACTCTTTTCATTCTACAATCCACCATCACATGGTGTCGGGACAACCAATCTGTCCCCCCAAATCACATCAAATAATAAAGGATAATTCGATCAAATCCCGAAACTCATATAAGTATTCGGATGGGGCAATCTCTATACACTCTATTCACAATAACACTATGCCCGAGCGGGTTAGTCACCAAGATGTCATACTTTCGGTTCCACTCCTCGAAGTAAATTTTCTGTAGGTATATCGGTACAAATATATGAGTGGAGTTGACCCGAGTCGATCAATGCATGTCTTGTGGTATCAAAGATTTAGAGTACCAACTATCACATACGGAGCTTAGTCATCTTCCTTGCTTTCATTGCATATGCTCTAGGTAGACACGGCCATCTTACTGCCAGTACGTGTCACTTGTCACCAGAACACCGGTGATGCAACACTCTTGTTGCCTTTGCAATACCTTTAAAGAAATTTGTACCCCCGGTCTGATGTCTTTGTCGATGAAGCGAGCTCACAGAACAATCTCTTAGTCTGTACTCTTGGATCCGCAAAATCAAACAAGCACTGTAAGTCTCAACATTCTCCTTGGCAGATTTCTGACCGGAGCAATGGGAAGCGATCACATCCTCCTAAAGCACCTCTGGTGTACTCATGATTAATGATCTTTGGTAGTAGTATTCCTCACCGTGCTTTGAAATTTATAGTGATTGGAACCATGTGGTCCCTGAATTTCTTCCTTTGTTGTTGTTCTTATTTGGTGGCCAGGGATTTTTCTAACACTGTCTTTTATCCGCTCTCTCTCTTTCCTCTTTCTTCCTCTTTCCACATTCAATACACGTATCTGATTTGGAGAAATCCTCATGGAAAAATGCTGTGACGCCAGGCTGAATATAGTCATTAAAGCGTCACTAAACCTCGACACATTTCTTCCTCCTCACCAAGTACCTCGGGAGCATACTTGCTCAGCCAGGTATGAGTCTCTTTGATGTTCGAGTCACGCTCATACATCTTTGCTTGATTATGAACTCGTCTCATATTTGTTCGGATAAATCACGACCCACATAGTGCTTCTTGAACTCATCCAAGAACTCCATGTAACTCTCTGCGATGGTGCGGTCACAGTCAGGAAGCCCACCCATGATAAGCCCTCATCTGTAGTAATGAGGTCGCACATTCCAACTTCTCTTATGATGTGCAATGCATTTGCACAGCATTACTTCAGTTTTCTCCGAGCTGAATTTTCTGCCATAGAAGGCTCATCTTCTTCCTTTCCCATAAAATCTGGTCGGTACTTTGCCATTCTCGATGGTGATCGCTTTAGACAATTGCAGGTTTGGTTGCTGGCTCCGCGATACTGGCTAATTTCTTCCGGAGGATATCCATAGTACCTCCTGCCACTTGTTACGGTTCATTCATTGGTGGGCGTGGGGTGCTTGCCCTCCTTCCAGCCTTCTAGCAAGACTGTGCGGCGAGTCCACAGTCATCCTCGTGGCCTAAAGGGAATAGAACGTCCCATTCTTATCCTAATAAGACCCGGTGAGATCGCGTCAAGTCATGTCATCCTTTATATACAAAATGAAATGCATATTAAACACAATTTCAAAATCATTTTACAAACAATTTCAAAATCATTTTGTAGAAGCTAGCCTAAACTGGAGCTCATTGAAATAATATGTGGGACCCCTTACCTGATGACAGTTTGGCGGATCAGAACCAGTCAGGGATGCCACTAAAATCACTCAATCATAAGTCCTTATCTTTGCGGAAGCGATTAAAAAATTGGGCAAGCCCGTAAACATTTAACAAAATATTTACTTTGCAAAATACATTTACAATAGAAGGCATTCAAGCCTTTTCAAATGAATTTAAAATAGATGTTGATATTCAAATTGTTTATACAAATATCCATATCAAAAGAACATGAAATGAGTGCACATGTCGGAGCATACTCGAGATTTCTTTCTTTATGACTCGGCGTTCACCGATCTTGGAGTCCATTGCTCGATCCTTATCTATCCTCGGTACCTGCGCATTGGTAAAACAATCGCTAAGCATTTTCATGCTTAGTGGTTCTCCTAAATCCATTCCTCGGTTCTGAAACAAATCGATTCATGCAATTTAATAATTGAACTTTCAATCATTTGGATAATCCAATATAAATACAATACATATACTTTGTTATATATATACAATAAATTATAGTTCATTGATCATCCCATAAATACATTTTCATAATCAATATTTCACAATCACCAGATCAGTTTCAAATATATACAGAATTCAATTCGATTATGACATTCGATTCAATTACGAAAATCAATTCGATTATGCCCGATCAATCGATTATGCCAATCAATTCAGTTATGCCAATCCAATCAGTTATACTGTCTCAGTTGATTTATGCCGCGCGAATTTAACCTATGTCACCGATATCTGAGGATATCGAGTCAAGCGCAGTCCAGTGAGGCTGCGAGGCGGTATCACATGGTTTTATAACCGATGCGGGTCCGTTGGAGTTCTTTGTGGTTATAAACAATCAAATAGTGAACACTGCGTCACGATCCGCTAGAGCTGCGGATCGGAGTGACACATCAATAGTTCGCGATCTTTTATATTTGACCCTATTGGTATACCAATCTATCCTTAATCGAAATAAGCGGTTAACATTCTATTAAAGCGTTCAAATCCTTTATAGCAAAATATAGTACAATATATGCTTGTATAAACGATTTATTTTCAATAATCATGCAATTTTTATATGCAAACATTTCACAATCCTTTTCTCGAATAAATTAAATCACTTCAATATGCTTTTAAACAATTGCAAAATCTTGAAACGAGGATTAGGAGTTGGTAAACCAAACATTTCAAAACTTGAAATGAGAATGAGATTTAGAGAAGAACAAACCCAAAAATCTTTGCACTTTGATTCCAATCCTTGGAATCTCAATCAAGATTTAGCTTTTCACCATAAATGGAGTCCCTATTCCAAAACCATTAAAGAATAATATTATTCATGCGTACTAGTAGTTTTGGTTAGGATTGATTTTCGGAGATTGAAGTATGAGTTCAATTTAAACAAGCTATATATAGATGGATTCTCTTGAAGCTCAATGGGCTTTTTCCATATAATTCAAAGATCTTTGATGGAGTTCGGACGGAAGGAGTTATGACCTTCCGAAGTTGGAGGTCATGCGGTCAAATCCTGGCCCGAGCTGACTGACCTGGACTAGTTCGATCTATCACCTCGGTTAAAATTCTTCTATCCTCCTCGGTCCTTATTAATGTTCTCCCGACTCAATGGGCTTTCCATAGAGTCGAGAACACCAATCGGAGTTCAAGCGAAGGAGATGGCCTTCAGTTGGAGGTCATGCGTAGTCAACGACGAGGCGGCCGGGACGGGCTCTGCTGAGTGACCAGGCTCATTCAGCCTCGATACGGCGTCAACATCGCTCCTCAGGCATATCAATGTAATAACTCCATGGGCTTTCCATAGAGTCGAGAGACACCCAAATCGGAGTTCAAGCCGGTCCATGACCTTCAGAAGTTGGAGGTCATCGTAGTCGACCGATGGTGAGCTCTTCGGGACCTAACGACCTCTGAGGGATGCGGCGGCCTCACCCGAGGACTGACGACCCCTACAGGACTGGCGAGCCTCAGGTTTGTGTGGCTGTTTCAGTAATACTCATCCACAGGCGTTCTGAGTAAAGACCATAACTTGGTCTACGAGTCGGGTGAAATTCAAAGCTGACATCAAGTTCATTGATGTGGCTTAATTCCTGAAGGACTTACTGCCAAATTCTCTTTATTTTCGACCCAAAAACCCGTTCTGGAGTCCGGCTAGTTGGCGGTGGCAGGGCGGCCCGACCCCAGATTTAGATGGGCTGGGCCTCATTAAAGGACTATAACTTAGTCTAAAGAGGTCAAATGAGAATTTCAAAAGCCTAACATCAAGCTAATTGGTCTTGGCTGCAATTACCTAGAAGGCGCTCTAATTTCCCTTCACTTCGTACCCAAAAAATCAGCTCTAAGGTTATTTAATTTGCGCGCTACCACAATGTAGCGGCTTCCATGGATTTTAAATGCAACCAAACATTCCTAGGCGGATGACCACCCGACAATCCTTAGGGTGAAGGCGACCAAGTAGGAAGACCTACCTCATGGGTTTGTCAAAGTCAGTTCTGATCCTCACACTTGTAGCTCTTGTCACTGGAAGGACTTCCCTTCGTGCTTCGCTAGGAGACCTATAGTACGATTGTCGGAGAAAATCTAGAGAAGATGGAGCCTCTCTCTCTAACTCTCCCTTTTCTCTGTTTCTTTTCTTATGGATCCTCTGTCGTACTTTAAAAGGAGGAAACTTCCTCACTTTCCTGCCCACCGCGCTTTCCTTGATTTTTCTTCTTTTTCTTTATTTCTTTTTATATTTAGGTCCCTCCATTTCTCTATTATTCCTCATTTTAAATCTCCTCTTTCATGAACCTCTCAGCATTTGAAATTGACCCTTAGGTCCCCATTTTACAATTTCCATATTTTCTGCATTTTTCACTTGGAGTTTATTTCTGGATTCAATAATCATTGAATCAATATTCATCTAACAATTCGAATTACCCCGAGTTGGCCCCGATTACTTCCCGGAATATATAATGTTTATTATAAAAATTCGGGGATTTTTGGGCGTTACATCACCGAGCTCCTGTCGAGCCCGACTCTGTCTGCGTGATAGCCTTGTCGATGTTTTCATCAGTGACGCTCTTCGACACACTTGAGCCTCTTGCATTTCTGATTCAACTGCCTTAATTCTTCATGGGGCGTAGTCTAAAGACAAACTCAACCCCGCACTCACGAAGTGGTGAATGACCATACGTGCACCCACACACCGCTACTTTCGGCCAGCGATATTCTGCGTGCACATAATGTAATAATGTCATCTTTAACTGACCTTGATCAGTTCCACCATGGCGGAATCATGGAGATCTCTTGCTCGTAATCGGAGCCTATCAGTGCTCTAAACCTACACCTAGGGAAATCTATACTTGGCTTCTCTAAAGGCGCTTAACACTCCTGGCGAATCTAATGCCAGTGTCAGTATGACAACTCGGCCTAGGTTTCCAATGCCCAGTGACAGATGGTTGTCGACTTATTCATGTCGGCGGCAATCAGCAGCAACTTGGTCTGCCGCCTGGGTCGCGGCTTCCGATGCACAACTCTGATCTGTCACGACTTGATCCACACTGCAGCCTGCTGGGTATGGAGGCTCATATGGCTGCTCGCATCCCTGGTAGTGAAATTTTCAATCCCAAACACCCGGGATCTTTGTCTCTAAGGCAATCCCTCTCCATATATACGAATCTTTGGCAATTGTAGCCTTTGAGCAGGTGTCCGTTGACTACCGTCAACTGCCGAATACAAGTGGATGTCGGGTTACCCGGCGCCACTTTAGAAAATCGGGCGAAGTCTCCTTTATGCAGGAGCTCTACACAAATCTAAAAAACACAGTAAATAATCTGCATTTACCTGCCCAAGCAGTCCAATATTTACCCAATATATCCAATACGACAGCTTGGGCCATAAACTAATACTCATTAAAACACATATCACAGCTGTTCTCGATTATCTCCCAATAATTACATAGTTGATTACACTTTTATACAAACATATATTAACATCTACCAGTGTAATACATGTTATGTCCAAAAAACATCAAAATCATGAACTGGCATCTTCAAAATGAATTGTCTTCTCGGCGCTCCACAATGCACGAAATAAGGGGTCCCACGGCGGGGTGAGCTAAACTCGGTAGGAGAATCGCCCTAAGAGTGGGCTACTCACCACCTAAGTGCGTGCAATGCTCCCAAAAATAAAGCACACACTTCAGTAAATACATGATCTACTTAAGATATACACACTTAGTCACACCCCGTATCAGTCTCACCGACTCACTCACACTTGCCTAAGCCATGTATGAGAAAATAATCATTTTCAAAACAAAACCCGTTGTTCTTGAAAATACACTACCGAAATGTTCGGTAAAATAAGGGACTACCCTCCGACGTGAATTGGTTGGTGAGCTTTTCGGCTTGATCCTTAGTCCTCGTCAGTGATACGTTGGCCCATCTCCCAACCCAATTCTCCGGAATATCATCATGTGAAATTCCTTTCGCAACCATATCCGTTTTTACAAAATACCTTGTCATGCACTCACACCTAATTCTAGGCTACCCAGTGCATATGAAAATGCATTATGCCATTTTCAAAATCATTTACACAATATGTCAATATGCATATTTTCAATCAACTTCTGATACACACATGTAATTCACACATCAATCATCACCCAATCTAGCTCACTTGAGCAAATCATAATCATCACCAATGGCTTACAACACAATTTAATTCTATATAATTGTGTCATTGTGTTAACACCTCAAGCATTAACCTAATAATTCTTTGATCGACCAACTCTCCAAATTTATTTCTACACACACTAAGCCATTCAATTCACACAATTTCAATGCCAAAATACATGGACCTTTAGCCAATGCATTTCACACACAAACCGGAATTTGTTTTAACGGTCCGAGCCAACGATGAAATTGTCCATGGGCGACCCACTCTTCATTTTCTCGGTTTCACTTTTTGGGCAAGATTTCTAACTACCATTTCGGTCTTATAAACACCAAAAGCATAATTTATTCAATAAATTGTATCACAAAATGACCCATAACAGTCCATACACACCTTGTGGAATTTGCCCTCATGGTAAAAATTCCTGGTCGGTCCCATGTTTTGGGACCCGAGACATGCAACCCATTCGACCTTTTTCCTACAAATACATGATTTAAAGCAAAAATCTAGATTTAAAGACCCAAACAGCCCCTAATTTTACGGGCGAGTCACGGAGGTGAGAAAAATCACCAAGAATTTCTATCAATTGTTATGTTTGGGGCTAGATCAAGCGGCCCCTCACGGCCTCCGACCAACGAAACATGTGAAAAACCCTTAAAAATGGGAATAAAGCAGTAGGAGAAAATCCTACCTCTTGGGTTGTCAAAGCTTCACTTGATTCGGGGTCCGCGGCGGTAGCTGCTCAGCGTAGAAAGTTCCCAGCCTCTTGCTCAGGTCGGCCTTGGCCCAGGTCAGATCGCCGGGATCTTAGAAGCACTCTCTCTCTCTAAAACTCTCTCAAACCCAAAGCTCACTGCATCAAAAATGGCCTCCCACGTTTTGCTCTCCATTGGTTTAATGAAGATGATCACTATTCCTTAATTTGGCACCTAGTGACTTAATCAAATCTAAAAATGACCTTTATGTCCCTCTTTCTCAAATTTCATATTCGGCACTACCTCGGCCGTCCATTTTCATCATTTCTCTACTCATACCACTTATGGTACATGAGTACATGCTATTTGTGCCTTTAAATCGCATCGAGGTGATTCTGACACGGCTGTGATGCCTCGAAGCGTCTTGACTCAATTGTCTCTGACAAATTGCGAAATTTTACGTGCTAACTGAATTTGCGAGGCAGTTCGCAGTGCAATCTGTTTAGATCATCGAGATCCTAGAATTAATTACGAATTTTTAACCGTAATTACAATTTTGTAATCAAAATTACGATTTTGCCCTTATTCCAGAAATTTGAATTTCTCGGGTCTTACAGCAATGGTAGCATACCATCTGCCCATCCTGACTGGCAACCCTCACTCGTCTCACTAATGATTGGGACGGAAGTGTCCCATAGTCTTGGGATTCTGCTTGGCCGTGGACAATCATCGAAAGTGTCAGTGGCAGCGAAATAACACATCATGCGCGCTGCGACTAAGCGTCCCATAATCTTGGCGCGGTCACGATGACCTCGGCCGCATCACGGATATTCTTGTAAGCAGTCTTACGCTTCTTTCGGATTGGAAGCGGTCCTCCTCTTGCTACCAACACGTATCAGGTGTTCCCGAATATCCTCGATTTCTCTCTGCATGGTCCAGGGGCGGTCGACCATAGATCCGTATCCATGGGGTGAAATCCTATGATCTGTCCGAATGGACGCTTGCCCATTCGTGTCTCGTATGCCGGTAATCCCAAGAAAACTACGTATCTCGAAAGTTGACATTGGTCTCTTCCAACATCATTTGCCTCGGCTTTTCTAGGTCGTGATACTCGATGCGACACCACGTATCTCAAACTCTCACCTCAGTAAGCCAAAACTCGAACTTACTGAACTTAGCGTACAACTGATGGTCTCTTAGCAATTTGTAAAACAATCCTCAGTGATACTCATGCTCCGCTCCCGGTAGGGTAGATCAAATCATCATAAGACTTCGACAATGATCTAAATAGGGTTGGAATTATCTATGCGCATGAGATCCATGAATCTTTGTGGCGCGTCTCGTCAATCCGAAGGAGCATTACCGTAAACTGAGTGCCCATAACGGCGTCCTAAGCATTTGTCTTGAGATATCGTCTCCCTAACCCTCAGCTGATGGTAACGGTGAAGGTCTCTTTGGTATTCGCGTTCCTCTCGGCCGGTGAGCCAATCATCGATCCTCGGTAATGGAGTGGGTTGTGATCATAACCTGTTCAGGCGCCTTAGTCAATGCGGTCGAGGTCTTGCCCTTCTTCTGCCCCGCTAACCTTTAGAACGAGCGCCCCATGGTGAAGTGCTCGGTCTAATACCTTAGTGGCTCCTGTGGTGGACTGCGAGTTCTGCAGCTAATAGGTGCCATCCTATGCGGAGTCATAGAGATGGGGTGCTCTCAGAGACAACTCAATACCGAAGTCTACATCCTATGTGGAGGTAGTCAGTGGCTCATCACGGAAAAACATTCGCGTACTCGCAAACCACTTGAGGTAGATCTACGTTTGGTCTCTCCTCGTCCTCTAGGGTAAGGCTCGCTAGCCAACCCGCCAACTGTCCCTGACGCCTGGACTCATATACTATCTGGGGAAAAATGTCATGCTTGTCCCCCCTGAAATACCATAGAATACCGTCACCGTGTAAGCAAGATAATCTCTCACTCTGTCGATGCGATACGTAATTTGTCGACGACCATTATCGGGATGTTCAGAACTCGACATGTCCGCAATCCTCGGGTCCATTGTGGTAGGGTCCCGAATCTCAACTCGCAGCACCAAGGCATATACGTGCCTATTTTCGCCTAATACCTGAGGAAGAGACTCACGACCTGCTTGGCTCCTCTAAGGTCTCTAGGAGTCCTTGCCCATTTCCATCATATTTGGGCCTCATTCTCTAGCTAGATCGCTGACTAGTCTAATCCAGTCGTGTCGGGTAGTCTCCATGGCCTCTGGCTTACCTTCGTTCTGCGTGAACCAATGGTCTACCACCATCGGATCTTTTCCCCTGTGTATGTCGGGAGGATGATACCTAAGCCTCTGGGGTTACTAGGATCTCACATTCACCACTCTTTGGCTTGTGCGATAGCAGTCGTTGCAACACCTACGGCCTCTACAAAGGCCCGCTGATCAAGTGCCGGCAGCTGGTCAATTGCCGGTGGTGCTTGACCAGTGCCCCGTGGACGTCCTCTACGTCCTCGTCCTCTACTAGCCATTTACACAATTAACATAGCAACAAGAGTCATTTAGCTTAGTTTATTCTGTGAAGTAATCAGTTCTTTGATTATATAATAGATTTGACAACCATGAGCGACCGTTCATTTCCTAAGTGGTAGCTAAATTCCAACCATAAATTGTTATTCCGATAAAATTCTAAGATTTCTTGTTCATTTCGGTACCCAAATCCCTAAGATTAAGTAATCCTAACCTTAGCATTCACCTTTTCTATCACATTACACCGTACGTATAATTTTGTAACGCAACTACCGTATGATCACCATTTCAAATGGTAGTTAAA
The DNA here is from genome assembly GCA_016808115.1 of Tetrastigma voinierianum. Lineage (NCBI taxonomy): Eukaryota > Viridiplantae > Streptophyta > Magnoliopsida > Vitales > Vitaceae > Tetrastigma > Tetrastigma voinierianum. Next base: position 34,440 of record JAEQBH010002879.1, read on the forward strand.
TCAATTACAGTATCTCTAAGGCATAACCACAGCCCAGAGACACTAATCATATACATACTCGATTATTATACGCTTAATCAATTTCGCGTTTAAAATATTGTTTTCCATGAAATTTTATTTTCAAAAAAATTTTATTTTGAAAATTTTATTTCGAAAATTTTATTTTCAAAATTTTATCAAAGTCGTTAGATTTTTTTGATTTTATTTGAATTTAATAAATATTATTATTATTATTATTATTTCGAAAAAAATTTTATTTTACAATGAACAGTGTTCATTCTTGACTCGGGAAAAATCTTGAGTCGGCAGGATTTGAAAATCAAAAGTCAGTACGCAGAAATTACGCAGTCTGGCAACCAGCGCGCGGCTACGTGCCAGCGCCAGCCACGCCCGAGCGCGCGCTCGGCGCTGCTGCGGCGCCCTGCCGTGCACGCGCCCAGCGCGCTTCTTCGCTACCGCGCAGCGCCGCGAACCTGCGCGCCCGTCCACGCCGCGCCCGACTTCTTGCCAGCGCCCGTGCAGCGCTCTGCTGCGCGCAACAGCGCCGCGCCGTTCGCCGGCTCCCAACGCAGCGCTGGCGCCCACACTGCCTTACGCCCGGCGTCAGCCAGTTGCCTAGCCCTTACATGCCAATACAATTTTTTTTTTTTTGTATTGCGTACATTTTCTCTATGACCCTCCCGGCCACAATACTCTCGGCATGTTGTGATGCGGTTTTGTCTCTCTGACCAACTCCGCCAGCACAACACAACATAGTGTATTCAAATACACTTTCCCGACAACACTTGCCCATGTTGCAATACAATTTAAATTCTTATGATATAATATTTTTTTTTCTTTCTCTCCACCATTACAAGCAGGCGAGTAGCCCTTCAAAATTTGCACAAAAAATTTCGTTTTTCATTATAAATGATTTTTTCATTTACCAGAAGTGGAAAAATCACTAAAATCATTTTTTCCACACTCTTTAATACTCAAATAAATTTATAAAAATTTATTTAACCCCTTTTCTTAAATTTTTATACCATATAAAACCTTAGAAAGTATTTTCTCCTTCACCAACCAAATAAATTTATAAATTTATTTTCCTTTTCAGTTTTCGAAAAAATTTTCTCCCACTCAAATAAATTTATAAAGAATTTATTTTCTTCCATTTTCTTCAATTTTACCACTTGTAAAATCTTAGAAAATTATTTTCTCCTCCATATAACCAAATAAATTTGAAAAAATTTATTTTCTTTGCTTTAAAATTTCTTCTCACTTTCCAACATCCCAAATAAATTTTGAAAAATTTATTTTATTTAATTTTCTTCAGTTTTACACAGTAAAACCTTAAAAATTTAAAAAAAAAATTTTCACCTCTAAACCAAATAAATTCTTCCAATTTACTTTCATTTATTCTCTTTATTCTAGTTTTGTACACAGTACACTCCAAATATTTTTCTAAGATATTCTTTAACTCATCTATGTGCTAATCACCAAGCACACAACCAAACACATAACATGGTATACATACCATTCATCAAACATTCACACAACAATTCATCAATCACACAAAACACCTCAACACACGTGCACGTAGTGTCCTAGTTTTGTCCCGTGATTTTCTGAAGTGTCCCTTCTTTCGACATCAAACCACACCTAGTGGTGATATATTCCTCAACCATGGCTAAAAAAAAAAAAGCGAATTTTTCTATCCATAGGTTCCATAAACCTATACTCCACACCATACCACCTTGTGGTGATGGATGCCAGAGCAGAGCTCCTAGGTATTCGTATGCCTAGCTGCGATACCAATTTGTATTGAAACCGGGGTCCGTTGACTACCACGTCAACCAGCGGAATACAAGTGGATGTCGGGTTAGCCGGCACCACTTTAAATCAGGCGAGAGTCTCCTTTGTCTTGGGAGCTTTACCCCGAATCTGATTACCTGCGTATACATCCCCGAAGCAGGTCAATGTAATATATATCAATCGGCCACTTGGGCCTACAAACGGTACTCAATATTACATGCCAACTATGAAACCAACTATATACCCAATAGTTACAAGAGTTAATATTTTTACTCTTAACCAATACATATATTAACGTAAAGGGTTTCTAATACATGTACAACCACCAAGCCACGTCAGGCTTTCTTCCACGATAAATCTCTGGGGCGAGCCGTCTCGCCACGCTCACATTGCAGTAAAATAAGGGGATCCCACGGCGGGGTGAGCTAAAGCTCGGTAGGAGATTTGCCACTGAGTGGGCTACTCACCATCTAAAGTGCAGTGCAATGTTCCAAAGTAAACACACATTGAGCAAATGCGCGATCTACTTGAATGTCTACATGACCAACTTCGGATCGAGTCCTCACGACTCTCTCACACTACGCCTATTGTATGAAATTAATATTTTAATTAGTGGACAACCCTCCGATGTATATATCAATTGGAGCGCTCCGGCCCGATTGATATATAAATTATTTATTAATTTCTGCCGGAACAGATATCGATTGGGCGCTCGACGATTGATATTTTAGTTTATGGACTACCCTCGGAGTGAATATCGGTGGGCACGCTCCGGCGATTGATATTTTAAGTTTGTGTGGACTACCCTCCGATAATTTATATTTTAGACTACCCTCCGAACCATTTTCCTCATCTTTTTCGTCTCATGCTCGCTCCTATGTCTAGGGTGATCCGGTGCATATGGAATGCATGTGCGAATTCCAACCGCAGTCCTAATCACATGCAAATATATAACATAAATATATTCACATTAAGAAATTAATCACACAAACATGTTATGTAATTTATCATTCCAAACACCAAAATTAGCTAAGCGGGCTAATGTTCAAACATAAGCAATTCCCGTCAGAATTCCTTAACCAAACACAGATTTTCCCGAAAATACATTTTTTTGGATTCTTATTCTAGGAACGGTAAAACCCTAGGGTTCTTTGTTCCCGACCTCAATTAATCCTAGGTTCATATTTTGAACCAGCGTTTCCTGACCAATACCGTGAAACCAACCAATACATGATTCACACCACCAAACCCCATCTTCATACCCATCTGACCGTGGAGGCGACTCTGTTTGCTCATTAGTTTAAAAATTTGTATTAGTCGGTCCATGTTTGGGACCGATCAACGGCCCCTAATGTACCGTCGGCTGGCAATTGAGCAGCGTTAAAAATGGGAATAAAACCCGTGGGAAAATCTGCCTCGAGGAGTTTGAAGAAACTCACTATCCCGGAGTCCGCAGCGTAGCTTGTCCGCGTGAACATTTCTCCTTCTTGCCCTGAAGGCCGCCAAACCCGGTCGGATGTCGTATTTCTAGAGAAATGCTCTCTCTCTAAATTTCTCTCAAAACGGCACCTCTCTGAGTCAAGCCCCCTGTTCTGCCCGTTTTTGCTCACTTTTAATATTTGGAAGACCCTTGTTGCTTTGCTTTATTATCATTTAATTCCAATTAAAACAATTAATTCCCTCCTTTCTCCGGTTTGACATTCGGCACTATCTCGGTCATCCATTTTCATCATTTCTCTACTCATCTTGCATGGTACATGGTACATGCTATTTATTAGCTTCATTCGCATCTAAAATGGATTCTGGCACCGAAGCGATGCCTCGGCGATGCCCGACTCATTGTCTCGACAAATTGCGAAATTTCTGCGTGCTAGCTAGATTTCGAACGATTCAATGGCTTGTAATCTGTTTCGATAAATACGAGATCTAGAAATTAATTACGGACTTTTAACGTAATTATAATTTTGTAATCAAAATTACGATTTTGCCCTTATTCCAGAATTTGGAATTTCTCGGGTCTTACATCGGTGTTCTTTGCAAGACCGAGAAATTCCAATTTACAGAATAAGTAGCTATTGACTACAGAAAACCCACAGTAGTTGCATCCATAATTATTCTCTGAATCTCGGATGGCGAAGCGGACTCTTGGGTTGGAATGGAATCTCGCAAATCTGAATTGCACGTAAAAATGCGCAATGAACGATCTGATGCCGTAAATCATTACCGATGCGACGGCGACACACATGTATGTGCTCATGTGCCAAGTATTTGATGAAATGATGAGGCGAAGGTAGTGCGAATATCAAATCTGTTAAAAGAAGGGAATTAATTGGATTAAATGAGGGGCAAACTTGTAATTTTGAGAAGAAGACATCATCTTCTCCACTTAAACAAAGGCAAAAACGTGGGGGTCATTTGGGGGAGATGCAGTAGGCGTGGAGGAGCAAAAATGGTGATTCTAGAGAGAGAGTCTCTGACTTCTCTCTAGAAATACATGCGATCGGACCGTTGGATTTCGGCCAGACGAGGAAGGGGAAAAGCGTTCTGCGCGGAGCGAGCTACGTGTGGACCGGTTTTGACAACTCAAAGAGGTAGGATTTTCTCCTACTTGCGTTTTATTCCCATTTTAAGGGTTTTCGATGTTTGGTTTAGTTTGAGGCGTGAGGGATGGTTGATCGATCCCCGAAACATGGGACCGAGATTGTTCAGGGCCCACTGTAGGATTTTCACTCTTGTGGCCGTGACTGCCCGGAAAAGAGTGGGAGCTGTTTGGGTCTCTTAAATTCCAGAATTTTTACTTTAAATCATGTAATTGTATGATAAAGGCCGGGAATGGGCAGCAGTCAACCTAAAACATGTGTGAAGTGGCAAGGAATTTTGGGGCTTTTGGGCTGTCGTGACAGTCAAGCTGGTTGGGCTGTTAAGGTTGGAATAATTATGCTTTGGTGTTTATAAGGCCAGGAAATGGAGTAAGAAATTTGGTTCCAAAAGGTGGCTTAGGAGTTGGACATGGGCTGCGGAGTGGACAGCCCATGGCGGAGTTCGAATTTGTTAAAATCAATCCGGGTCGTGTAAATTAGATAAAAATCGTCCATGTGTTTTGGTATGAACTTGTATGAAATGAATGGCTTGAGGTGGTGTGGTGTAGAAATCAATAGGTTAATGCTTAATGAGGATTAACATGAGGTCACAATTATATGGAATATAATTGTGTGTATAGGATATTAGGGAATAAAAATTGATTTGCTCAATTATATGGAATATAATTGTGAGCATAGGCCATTGGAGATAAAATTATGGTGCTCAGTGAAGGTTAAGTGGGTGATGTGATGTCTTGGAATTACATGCGTGTAATTATAGTTGATTGAAAATATGCATATTGACATATTGTGTAAATGATTTTGAAAATGGCGTAATGCATTTCGCTATACCTTTAGGTAGCCTAAATTAGGTGTGAGTGCATGACAAGGTATTTTGTAAACGGATATGTTTGCGAAAGGAATTTCCGCAGGATGATATTAGGAGAATTAGGTTGGGAGATGGGCAGCCAGTCATTTCGGATGAGGACCATGACCCATTTGGGCGGCTCACCAGCAATTCACCTCGGAGGGTAGTCCATATTTTACGAATATTTCGGTAGTATATTTTCTCCAACAAAACAAAAGTTTTGTTTTGAAAATGATTATTTCTCATACATGGCAAGAGGCGAGTGTGAGGTGAGTCTGTGAGGACTCGTGGCGTGGGGATGACATGTAGACATTCCATTAGGATCATGTATTTACTTGAGTGTGTGTTTACTTTGGAGCATTGCACTTGGGTGGTGAGTAGCCCACTTGGGGCGATTCTCCTGCGAGCTTCCCCCAGCTCACCTGGGTCGTCAGGACCCCCTTTATTTTTCGGGTGCATGGGCTCGAGAAGACAATTCATTTTGAAGATGTCGGTTCATGATTTTGATGGTTTGGACACTTAACGTATTAGACTTGTAGATGTTAATATATGTTTGTATAAAGTGAAATCAACTATGTAATTATTGGGAGATAATTGGAGAATAGTTGTGATATGTGTTTTATGAGCATTAGTTTATGAGGCCCCAGTAGCGTATTGGATATATTGCATATATTGGGTATTTGGAGACAATTAAATCACGGAGTTATTTACAGGTTTTGTATTTGGTCGACTCCCCGTACAAAGGGCTACGGAATTTTACAGTGGTGTCGGGTAACGAGCATCCACTTGTATTCAGCGGAGGTTGTGGGTAGTCAACGGACCCCCGGGTTTTGGGGCGTCACAGTTCTAATTTCTCTCTCGTGCCTTCCTAGGTAATCTCATACCTAACCTACATCATACCACACCGAGTGGTGATGTTCTTCCTCAACCATGGCCTAAGCTCCAAATCCTCCATCCATAGGTTTCCACCTACCTAAGTTCCACATCAAACCACCTAGTGGTGATGGATAATCCCACCGAGGCCCCCTAGGCATTCGTAGATACCCAAGCCCGATACTGCCGTGACGCCCCCAAAACCCGGGGTCCGCTGACTGTTCACAACCTGACGGAATACAAGTGATGGCCTGGGCCGTCTGACACCACTCAGGAAAATCTGCGCAGTCTCCCTTGTACTGAGCCCTACCCAAATACAAAACCTCAGATAAACTCATTCCAATCAACAATATATGCAATATATATATCCAATACGGCCACTTGGGCCCCATCAATCAGACTAACATAATATATCTAAACTATATCCAATAGTTTCAAGAGTTAATATGTTTTACTCTTATACAATACATACATTAAAATTAGAGAATTCTAATACATGTATAAATCAAAGCCACAACCCGGATTTCTTCTAATACAACCTCAAGGGATCTAATCCGTCTCTCGCACGCCTCCTCCCCGCGCAGACCTCGTAAAAAGGGGGATCCTATCGATTGCAGGTGAGCTAAAGCCCGCAGGAGAATCGCCTGGCTGGCTACTTCACTCACCTAAGTGCAAAGTGTTCCACTTAAATAAACATTCAAGCAAATGCATGATCCTACTGAATGTCAACGTGACTAACCCAGATCCCGAGCCCTCACGACTTTTCCCACACTCCTTCGCCTAAGCCTCGTATGAGAATTTTTAATTTATTAGTGGGCAACCTCGATGAATATATATATCAATCTGGGCCGCCTCACGGCTGGCTATATTATTTGTTTGTGGACTACCTCGATGAATAAATATCAACTCGGGCCGCTCCGACGGCTGATATATCTCTTAGCTTGTGGACTACTCCGATGAATAAATATCAATCGGGCTGCCCGACGGGTTGATATATTATTATTTAGTTTGACTCATACTCCTCCGATAATTTACATTTTAGATCACTTTCTCCGAACCTTGTTTCTCTAGACTCATCTCATGCACTCATTCCTATATTCCTAGGATGTCTAAAGGCATGGAATGCATGTATGTCAGGCCTCCAATTAGTTCTTAAATCACATGCAAATATATATACATGAATATATTTACATAAAACTTTAAATCACATACATCAAAATTAGCTCACTGGGCTAATGATCATACACGAGCAATTTAATTTAAACTACCGGCCAACACGTACTTCTTTCACAAAAATATATATTTTTAGAACATTATTCCGGAATAGTGAAACCCTCGCAGCCATTCCCTTTAAAATCACAAACACCCTGGGCTCACTTAGTGAACCTGGTTAATCCACGCCATTCCTGCCCAGCACACGCGCACGCACGTACAAATTAACACCCATCATAACCAAACAGCCCTAACATCCATGGAGAAGCCACGGCCACAAGAGAAAATCCCAAATAAATTCTACACCGGTCCCATGTTCAGGATCGATCAAACTGCCCCTCACGGCCCTTCAAACCAACTCGAAACATCGAAAAACCCTTAAAAATGGGAATAAAACACAAGTAGGAGAAAATCCTACCTCTTGGAGTTATCAAAAACTCAAGAAACTAGGGTCCACGCTGTGAGCTCGCTCCGCGTAGAACATTTTCCCCTTCTTGTCTCGAAGACCGCCAATCGGTCCGAGCTCCATCAGATTTTTAGAGAGAAGTTTCTCTCTCTAAAGCATTTCTCTCAACCTAAAGCTCACTGCATCCTCCAATGGCAATCACGTTTTTTTTTTTGGTCTCCTGTAATTGGGGAAGACGGCCATGTGCACTATTTTGGCTCAGAGCCACTAAAATCAAATCTATAATACCCATTATGTCCCTCATTCTCATATTTGATTTTCGGCACTATCTCGGCCGTCAATTTTCATCATTTATCTACTCATACCACTTATGGTACATGAGTACATGCTATATGTGACTTTCGTCGCATCGAAAAATCTGGGCTTACGCAAGCACTCCAAAACGCGATGCTCAAAACGTGTCGATCCGACCGCCTCGTAAAATTACGAAATTTTACGTAAGGCTAACTAGATTTCATGTAGACGATTCTAACGTACAATCCGTTTCGTCATCTGAGATCTAGAGAATTAATTACGGACTTTTAATCGTAATTATAATTTTGTAATCATAATTACGATTTTGTTCCTTTATTTTAAATTGAAATTTCGGGTCTTACATTACAGCCTTACACTAGCTTTTGTAGGAATTTGTTTTCAGAGAAATCTTTTCATATGGTAAAGAAACCATATGTCGTTTTCTATTCCAAAATGCATTTGGTATAGAAGAATAAAAGATTTTGCCTCTATTTGTTTTTGGATATTTTTATTCTTATTTGAATTTAGGCTCTTCACTCGTAAATTTCTTTCAGCTTTCTTATATTGTATTTCTTTCAAGAAATTTTACATGTTTTGTTTTTGAAGTAAAGAAATAAAATCTTGAACTTGATTTATTTCTTAACTTCGATACTTTATAAATTCAAAAGAATTTCTTGACCATTATATTTAGTTTGGAATCTTTATTGGTCAATTTGAAAGGATAAAGCTGTGTTAGAAAGGAGTTCCTAAAACAATTTGATGACTTATATTTTGACTAGTAAGAATGAAGTTTTAATACAAATATCATTTTGCAAATATGATCTTGTGGTATTTTTGTATCAAATCCTTCGTTGGTCCGCCCATTTAGAAAATGACAACTATGATAAGTTTGAGCAATATACAAAGAGGGATTAATCCTTCCGTATACACTTTAAATCAGCTCCTCGAATCAATTAAAGCTATAAAAACTTCCTTTGTAACTGTGGATTGATTCGTGCTATCTTTGTATACCATCTCTCGTTATGACTATAGTCATACTATGTACAAAAAAAGTTTCCAACTTCTTCATTTGTTTCTTCGTTAAATCTTCTTTTGGATTTCTAAGCTGGTTATTCTTTCTCCTAGGTTTTGTGTACAATTTTAATTCATTTATTTGAATTTTTATTTGTTTTACTTCTTTCCCGCAAATCTTGCAAAGTTGCAGTGTTCCTGCTTTTTTATAATATTGAAACATATCTTTCTATTTGATAAGAATTTGATAGATTTATTTTAGGCTTTGGTTTTGGAATTTTGTTGTCTCTAAAACCTTTCTTATATATCTCTTGCTTTAGTCTCTTTGTCTCCTATCCATCAATCATTTCAAGAAGTAATTCTTGATCAGCTGTCAACATATTTATTTGACATAAGCAATTTTCTATTTTTTCAATTTCTTTTTCATTTTCAGAATTTGTTTGAGATTTATCAGTTTCCAAAGATGAAGTATTATTCTCAGAATAATAATCTTCTTCTTTATCTGATAAAACACTTACCTTGTTTTTACAATTAGGGGCTATATGACCCTTTTGACCACATTTGAAACATCTAACTCTTTTTTATGATGTTTTTTTATTTTGTTTATTCTCGTGGGGTTTTGATTTAAATTTTTATCTTTAAATCTTTTGAATTTTTTATAAGGTATTCTATATTTTTAAATCTGGAATAGTAGATGAATAATCTACTTCTTTCTAGAGATTTAAGTTTGATCAACATTTGATCTTCCGAAGGGAGTTCTAATTTCTAAATAAGAAATAGAAGACTTTGCGTAATATGATCTGCTTAAGTTTTCTTTTCGCTCAAAATTAATTTGAAATATTTCACCATTCTATTATGGATAAGAGTTTCTGGTTGTCTAATCGATTTTGGATTATATATATATATATATATATATATATATATATATATATATATATATATATATATATATATATATATATATATATATATATATATCTATATAGATATATAGATATCTATATAAATATATATATATATATTTTTATATAGATATCTATATATCTATATAGATATGTATATATATATATATATCTATTTATATATATATACATATGTCTATACATACCTTATATATATATATATAGATATATAAAATCTATATATCTATATATATATAGATATATATAATCTATATATATATATATATATATATATATATATATATATATATATATATATATATATATATATATATATAAAATCTGTATCTATGTATATATATATGTAGATAAGTATAAATCTAGATATATAAAATCTATATATATATATAGTATATATATATATAAATATGTATAGTATATCTATATACATATATATATATAGTTATCTATATATATAAATATGTATATATCTATATATATTTATATATATAGATATCTATATATATTATATACATATTTATATATATATATATATATATATATATATACATATATATATATATACATTATATATATATATACATATATATATATATATATATAAATCTATATATAGATGTATATAGATATATCTATATAAATATTTATATATAGATTTTATATATCTATAAATAGATATAGGATATATATATATATATATATATATATATAAATATATATATATCTATATATATATAGATATATATATCTATATAGATATATCTATATACATCATATATTAAGATATCTATATACATCTATATATATAGGATATATAGATTTTATATATCTATATATATATATAGATATGTATATATATATATATATAGATATATCTTATATATATCTATATATAGATATATAGATTTTATATATCTATATATGTGACGCCCAAACCCGGGGTCCGTTTGATCACCCACAACTCGCTGAATGCTAAGTGGACGCCGGGTTACCCACACCACTTTAGAAAATCTAGCAGTCTCCTTTTGCACGGGAGTCTACTCCAAATACAAAGACTCAGACATACCGTCTCCAAACAAATCTAATATATACAATATATATCCAATGCAAACACTTGGGGCCCATAAACAAGACTCCAATGTACATGCCAACTAGGAAACCAACTATATACCTAATAGTTACAAGAGTTAATATTTTTATCTTAAACAATACATATTAAACTTAAAGAGTTCTAATACATGTGTATTAAACTACCAAGGCCACATCCCTAGCTTCTTCACAATAAATCCTAGGATCGAGGCCGTCCCTCGCACGCTCCCCTCGTCTCGCAAAGCGGTCCCACGACGGGGTGAGCCTGTGCCAAGAGGAGAATCGCCCTGCGGGCTACTCACCACTCTAAGTGCAAAGGCAATGTTCCACTTAAACACACATTCAAGCAAATGCACAATCCGCCTTGAATGTCTACTGACCAACTCAGATCCCGAGTCCTCATCGACTTCCTCTCACACTCTAAGCCCCGTATGAGAATCATTCGCTTTATTAGTGGGCAAATCTTCTCCATGAATATATATCAATCGTGGGTCATCTTCGACGATTGATATATTATTTGTCTTGTGGACTACCCTCCGGGCGAGAATATATATCAATTGGGCCGTCAATTTCGCTGATATATTATTTAGTTTATGGACTATCCATGAATAAATATCAATCATTATCTAATTCATTGATATATTATTTAGTTTGACTACCTCCGATAATTACCATTTTTAGACTACCCTCCGAACTGCTTTCTGTGAATTGTCCATGCACTAATTCCTATGGTCCTAGGATGTTCCAATGCATATGGAATATGTATGCCGCCCAATATAAAGATAAACCACATGCAAATATATAAAACATGAATATATTTACATAAAATTAATTCATTACAACATGTTATGAAATCCGCTAAACACCAAAATTAGCCTTACCTGGGCTAATCTTTCAAACACAAGCAATCTGATTCGACCATTTAACCAAATACATATTTTCACAAAATGTATTTTAGATTATTGTTTCAACAGTGAAACCCCTACATTATCCCCAAAGATCATTAAATCAACTACCCTTAGTGAACCCAACCACGGCCATTCCCCGCGGCCCAAATTCAATCAAAGCATGATTTAACACACAAAAACCCATCATTGTGAACCCAATCAGCGTGGAGCAGCCACGGGCTGCTCCATTTTATTCCAAAATTTTATCACCCAGGGTCCCATGTTTTGGGACCGATCAAACGGCCTCAAACGACCGAAACATCAACAAAACACTTAAAATAGGAATAAAACCCAAGTAGGGAGAAATCCTACCTTGAGGAGTTTGAAGAAACTCACTAAAACTGGAGTCCACGCGTAGCCTGTTCCGCGTAGATCGTTTTCCCTTCTCGCCCCGAAGTCCGCCGACGGTTGGATCTTGTGTATTTCTAGAGAGAAGTTTCTCTCTCTATAAGGGTTCTCTCCAAAAGCCACTTACTGGATCTCCAAAATAAAGCTCCTAATGTTTTTTTGTTTTTATTAAAATGAAGAAGATGAGTGACTATTTGCTATTTCGTCATTTAGCTCATTAACATTCCAAAAACGACCTTTAAGGCCCCTTTACTGTAATCGATATCTCTGACTACTCCTGGGCCGTCCAATCTCATTATTTCACTCATATCACTTACGGTACATGAGTATATGCTATATGTGCCTTCTGGCCGTGATCGAATTCGATTTACAAGACTAAATGTGATGCCTCGAAACGTGTCGACCGACCGTCCTTAAAATTACGAAATTTTACGTGCTAACTAGATTTTGTGAGACGATTCCAACTGTAAAATCCGTTTCACCATCCGAGATCTAGAGAATTAATTACGGATTTTTAATCAAAATTTCACTTTCGTAATTGAAATTACGATTTTGCCCTTATTCCAGAAATTAGAATTTCTCGGGTCTTACATTCTCCCCTCCTTAAAAGAAATTTCGTCCCGAAATTCGAAACGATCATTATCAAACACATGCATATGCAATGTGCACTCTATCATGCATGTAAACTAGTCGTTTAAATGCTAAACGACTAAACCACGTATCTTCATCCCTAAACAAGAAGGGATAAACGCCCGCATCGCTTGCCCCTCAAGCGGCCCCACGTAATTCTCCCACTCCACAGTGCCGCCATAGCACTCTCACTAGCCTCACGGTCTTGCGTCGCAAAACCCGATAACGGCTATCAACAATGTACACTGGTCCCTCCTCAAGGTCCCATCCGTGTCAACCTCAATCTGCCCCCAATCCACCACATGAGCTGGATCTTGAGTGCATAATTCCGGAGCATGGAGACGTGAAACACCTCGTGGACACCTGCCATGCTGGGCGATAACGCCAACCGGTACGCTACAGTGTCTATCCTCTTGAGTATCTCGAAAGATCCAATGAACCTCGGGGCGAGAAGCCCCACGCCGCCGAACCTGGCCCACCTCTCTTGGGATTCACTCTTCAAGGAAACGTGATCACCAACCCCGAACTCTAAGGGTCACGCACATCCATAGCCTTCCTCGTTGTGCTCGAAATGTGAGAAGACGCCATTGTATCGCTTCTCACCTTCCGTATGTCTCTAACCGTGACGTGACCGCTGTTGGAGCTCTCCCACCTCGGTCCAACATAACGGTGATCTACATGGCCTCCCATACAATGCCTCATATGGTACCATTCGTATATCATCAAGAATCATTGCTGTAGGCGGACCCACTCATGGGCAATTGCCCTCTACCCTTATGACCTGTGACACATGCTCAGCAAAGATGTCCTCTACATATGTATATAATCCTCACAACGATATCCCTACACACAACCCCTTACTTAAGGCAAATTACCACCTCCCTATGTCACACCACCACAATCCAATGGACTGTCAACTTAGTCCATGTCATGAATGACCTCATATACCGAGCCCTTACTAGCTCAACAACACCCAATGCAATTTCCAAAGGGTATCCAAACCTCGAGTCACCCCCGACTCCTATCACTCAACTCTCAGTCTACGTGATAACCTGACGGTATGTTTTCATCTCGATTACATAACTTCTCGACTTACACTTCGAGCCTCTTACATTTCCTGATTCAACTATGAGTCTTCATTGAACGTAGTCCTAAAGACAACTCAACCCACACTCACCATGAGTGGTGAATGACCATACCGTGCACCCGAACGCAACTATGCCATACCGTGACAACCAATCCTTGCCCACCATGAGCAGAATCCAAGAGATTTCACTCATAATCTCGACCTATCAGTCAACTCTCACCCTACATCTTAGGAAGAAACATCTATACTTGGCTCTCTAAAGGCCTTTAACCTCTAAGCCCAAATCCAATGTTGTGGCCTGCTATGATAACCCGGGCCATGGTCCCAATCACCGACAACTCGATGGTCACACTCATCCATAAGCCAAGCCCGACATCAACAACCAATAGTCTACCACTCCTAAGGCCTACTACGCTCAATAAGAACTCCGGGACCGTTCCTCGACTTCAACCCACACTCGCCCTCCAACATCCCCAGCTGTCGGGAGTGCTTGTATAGCACCCCAAAATCAACTGGTTCTCTAACCTCACTAGGGTGGAGGAACAGAACTGTATACTCTCCTGTCCTACGGCTAACTGGGACTGTGCTGTCCCAAAGTCTTGGGATCCGTCCCGCAATCCCACACTATGCTCAATCCCCGGCCCTAGTCCCAACTAGTGTGAAGCGTGGTCTTCTCGCCTTTCCCGAACTAGGAGAAAGTTGATCCTCTCTCTTGCTACCAACACCCGTATCCCGAGTGTTCCATGTATCCTCGATCTCTCTCTTTACGGTCGTACGCCTAACCATGGAGTCCATGTCCCATAGGTGAAACTCTATATTCCGCCCGAATTTGACAACTTCAAATTCCCATTCTCAAATCTCCTGTAATATCCAGCCAATCCCAAGAAACTACGTCTCTCAAAGATTGACATTCGGTCTCTCCCAACTCATCACCGCCTCAACCTTTTCTAGGTCGACTGACACTCATGGTGCTGACACCACGTGTCCCAAAAATCTCCCTCGCAGTTTCAAACCTCGCACTTCATCGAACTTAGTGTGCCGCTTGATGGTCTCTCAAGAATCGTAATAATAACTCTCAAGGATACCTATGCTCCCACTGATTGGGAGTAGATCAAAAATGCCACCCACGAAGACTACGACAAACTGATTCAGATAGTGGTCAGAACATCCCATGCATAGATCCATTTAATGCCGCTTAACGCATTGCCAATCCAAAGCGGCATCACCAGAACTCAAGTGCCCATAACGCATTCCCAAAACGCAAAGCCTTAGGATATCCGTTTCCTAACCCTCGCTTGATGGTAAACCAACGCGGTTCATTCAAGTAGACTCGCGCTCCTCTCAACCGGTCAAATAACCATCAATCCCCGGTAATGGGCACCGATTCCGATCATAACCTTGTTCAACTGTCAGAGTCAATGCACGTCAAGGGTCTCGCCTTCTTCTTCGCAAATAGAAACCAGAATGCCTTAATGGTGAAGTGCCTTGGCCTAATGAACCCTTTGTCCAAAGAGCTCCGTAGCTGGACTCGAGTTCCTCGCAACTCAATGCGCCATCCTATGCGTGAGTCACAGAGATGGGTGAAGTAAAGGGTGTAACCTAATACCAAGTCTACGTCCCTATGTGGAGGTAGTCCGTGAACATCCGAAAACATCCACATTCGCACACTACTCGAGGTAGATCCAAGTCTAATCTCTCCTAAATTCTCTAGTGGTAAGGCTCGCACCTAACCCGCTTAACCTGTCCCCCGACACTGACTCCTCGTATACCGGGTCCGGGGAAAATGTCCCGTCATCTCTGAAATACTCATACGAGTACCGTCCGCGTATAGGCGATCACTCCTACACTCACACCTATAACGATCCCCGTAAGCTATCGCCTAATCCATCCCGTGACGACATCGAACTCGATACGTCCATGATCCTCGTCCACACCGAGTAGAGTCCCCCGAGATCTCTAACTCAGAACTCCTCGACATATCGGTCCCTATTTCTCGCCCTAATCCCTAGGATAATCATGGCTACAAAGGCTCCTCTAAGGTCTCTAGAGGTCCCTTGCCCATTTCCACTATATTCTTGGGCCCCATTCTCTAGCCAGAACGCAGCTGGGGTCTAATCCTCGGTCGGTCGCAGGTAATCCCATAGCCTCTAACACTTTATCGCTCGCATTTAACCAATGGTCCTGGCCACTCACCCGTCTCCTCCCGCGGAATGCCTGGAGGATGACGCGCCTAAACCGGAGGTTATTAGATCTTCCTCGTTTACCCGCTATACCAAACAGGTATATGAATACCAGATTACCTACAAATTTCAATAAGAAAGGCTTGCTTATCCACATCAAGCAATGTCAAATGCTCCAGGGCGCCCACTTAGCAGCCCCGTGGACGCCCCTCTACGGCCCCGTCCCTCTACTAGCCATTTACACACCACATGGCACAAGAATCATTTAACTTCATTTAATCTAACTAGTAATAGCGTATGCCGATTACTACTGGCTTGATAAACTATGAACTGAATTCGCTCATCTTCTAAGTGGCGCTAAATTTCAACCACTCAATTTATTTATTTC
Organism: Tetrastigma voinierianum; assembly: GCA_016808115.1. Taxonomy (NCBI): domain Eukaryota; kingdom Viridiplantae; phylum Streptophyta; class Magnoliopsida; order Vitales; family Vitaceae; genus Tetrastigma; species Tetrastigma voinierianum. The sequence continues at coordinate 51,069 of JAEQBH010002879.1, forward strand.
AATAAGGTTCTAAGTTCTCTTGTTCCTTTCAGTATCCAAATCCCTAAGGTCATAGTTCCTAACCTTAGCATTCATCCTTTTTTTTTCCTATACACATTACACCATGCATATAGTTTCCTACGTTAACAAATCACAAGCAATCACCATTTCCAATGGTGAAGACATAATACAAAGATTCCCTAAGGCACAAGACACTCGAGACACTAATCATACACATAAACCAAACAGATATATCAAGTCTCTCGCATTTATGAAACAATGCGTGACAATTCTATCTACAATTTAAATCATTTTGATCCACAAAATTTTATTTTTGAAAATTTTATTTTCGAAAATTTTATCAAATTTTGTTTGATTTTTTTATTTTTAATTAAATTTTTAATTTAATAAAAAATGTTTTTTTTTTTCACCTTTATTTCCAGTATTTCCATTATTTCCAAGAAATGAACACCTATATTATATGGGAATCCCCATTATAGCGGGAACTCTACACATATATGAATCCCCCATGTTATTTAAGAATCACCCATGTTATATAAGAATCCCCCATGTTATTTAAGAATCACCCATGTTATATAAGAATCCCCCATGTTATTTAAGAATCACCCATGCTACATAATAATCCCCCATACTATGTTAGAATCCCCCATACTATATAAGAATCCCCCAAGTTATATAAGAATTCCTATGAAGAATTTATTCCCGGGTGAGTCGAAACCATATTCGAGTGAGTCTGAACCATGTCCGAGTGAGTCGGAATCATGTCCGAGTGAGTCTTGAATCCATGTTCGAAAGTGAGTCTAAACCATTTCTCGAAAGTGAGTCGTAACTATTTCCTCGAGTGAGCCTAATCGCAGGACCACTATATGAGAATCCCCCAAACTATATAAGAATCCCCCACACTACGTTACGTAAAAATCCCCCATATTATATAAAAATCCCCCATAATATGCTTAAAATTATTTTCTTGTCCCAGTTTCACAAACTATAAAACTCCTCAAATTTTCAAACACTTCACTTGTTTTCCTATGAAGCAATTTACTAAGCACACAAACAATCATAACACATACAACATGGTATACACACCATTCATCAAACATTCACATGAATACGCATCATTTATCAAACAATCACCTAAAACACATGCATGTAGTGTCCTAGTTTTGTCCCGTGATTTCCTAGGTAATCTCATACCTAAACTCAACATCGAACCACACCTAGTGGTGATGGATATCCAAACTTGAGCTCCCTAGGTATTCGTATACCTAAGCTCTTGATATCAAGTCGCGATTTTACCCAAAACTCGGGGTCCGCTGACTACCTCCGCCAATCCCGGCTGAATATGGACGCCGGGGTTACCCGACACCACTTTATGTAACGCGCAGCCCTTGTACTGAGCTCTACCTAACATAAGACTGCATATACTCGTCCTAAATGAAATTGTCATATACAATATATATCCAATGCGGCTACTTGGGCCTAGCAAATGCGATCAATGTGCATGCCAACTAGGAAACCAACTATATACCCAGCCAGGGGTTACAAGAGTTAATATTTTACTCTTAAACAATACATATATTAAACTGAAAGAGTTCTAGTCACACACAACCACCAAGGCCACATCCCTACTTTCTTCAATAACAAACTTCTAGGACAGTCACCCTCGCACGCTCCCGTACCGTAAAAGGGGGTCCCACGGACGGTGAGCTAAAGCTCAGGAGAATCGCCCCAAGTGGGCTACTCAGCCTCACCTAAGCCGTAGTGCAATGTCTGACTTTAAACACACATTCAAGCAAACGCATGATCCTACTTGAATGTCTACATGACCAACTCAGATCCCGAGTCCTCATCGATCTCCTCTCAGCACTCTAAGCCCTCGTGATGAGAATATTTTCTCTGCTTTATTAGTGGGCACTTCATGAATATATATCAATTGGGTCTTGACGATTGATATATTATTTGTTTGTGGACTACTCCTCCATGAATATATATATCAATTGGCGCTTCGACGCTGATATATTAGTTTAGTTTATGGACTAATCCGATGAATAAATACTTAATCAAGGCCCGACGGTTGATATATTATTTAGTTTAGACCACCCTCCGATAATTAACATTTTAGACTACCCTCCGAACTGCTTAGACTCATCTCATGCACTAATTCCTATGGTCCTAGATACCTAAAGGTATTATGGAACATGTATGCGCCTCCAATACAAGATAAAACTACATGCAAATATATAAACATGAATATATTTGTATAAAATTAATTCATTACAACATGTTATGGAAATCACTTTTCAAACACCAAAATTAGCCTAATGGCTAATTCAAACACAAGCAATTCGATTCGAATTACTTAACCAAATACATATTTTCACAAAAATGTATTTTAGAATATTGTTTCGGGAATAGTGAAACCCTCGGTTACTATTCCCGAAAGATCACAAATCAACGGTTCACTTAGTGAACCCGAAATTCACGGCCATTCCCGGCCCAAATTCAATCAAAGCATGATTTAACACACAAACCCATCATTGTGAACCCAAATCAGCCGTGGAGCAGCCACGGGCTGCTCCATTTTTCTCCCAAAAATTTTATCAATTCGGTCCCATGTTTTGGGACCGATCAAACGGCCTCAAACGACCGAAACATCAACAAAACACTTAAAATAGGAATAAAACCCAAGTAGGGAGAAATCCTACCTTGAGGAGTTTGAAGAAACTCACTAAAACTGGAGTCCACGCGTAGCCTGTTCCGCGTAGATCGTTTTCCCTTCTCGCCCCGAAGTCCGCCGACCATTGGATTCGGTGGTATTTCCTAGAGAGAAGTTTCTATAAGGGTTCTCTCCAAAGCTACTTACTGGATCTCCAAATAAAGCTCCCACGTTTTTTTTTGTTTTGCTAAATGAAGAAGATGAGTGATCATTTGCTATTTCGTCATTTAGCCTACAACATTCCAAAAAATGACCTTTATGTCCCTCTTTTACCAGAATCTATATTCGGCACTACCTCGGTCGTCCAATCTCATTATTTCTCTACTCATATCACTTATGGTACATGAGTATATGTTATATGTGCCTTTCGTCGATCGAATTGGATGACAGACCAAATGTGATGCTCTGGGTGTTTAATTCGACCGTCTCAAACAATAAATTTTACGTTGCTAACTAGATTTTGTGAGACGATTCCAATCTGCACAATCCGCTTCGCCATCCGAGATCTAGAGAATTAATTACGGATTTTAATCGTACTTCACTTCAGAATCAAAATTACGATTTTGCTCCTTATTCTGCAAATTAGAATTTCGTCTTACAATATATATATATAGATATGTATATATATATATATATATGTTATGGAGTAGATATGTATATATAGATATGTATATATAGATATATACATATTTATATATATAGATATAATTATAGATAATTATATAGATTTATATATATATATATATATATATATATATATATATATATATAGTTATATATATATATATATATATATATATATATATATATAAGTATATAGTTATCTATATATATTGAGTTAATAAAAAAGAACTCTTAAATCTTTTTTAGCTTTTGTGTCTTTTTTAATCTCTGATATCGGAGTTTCTGCTGAGAACACAACTTAAGACCTTCATTTTTGACAAAGATTTATGAGATTCCGAAGTAAGTAAGGGTGTCGAATCGGATTGTTCCTCCAATGTTTTTCTCTGGGCGGCATCTTGAACTCTGGTCATTGAAAGCCTTAGGGAGTCCATAAAGGAATCTTCTTCCAAAGAAGAGGCTCTAGCATCAAACCCTTACCATCAAGGTTGCTAAGAACACATCAATACCATTTAAGATCACTCAGTTGTTCTTACATCTTAAAGTTTGTAGAATTTCGGTAAGTTCTTTCTCCATAAATGCTTGATCACTCTATGAAATGTTTGGTTACAGCTATAGCATAGACCAATCTTAATCGTAGTCTTGCTCTCCTTCCCCATTTGTACTTTTTTAAGATATGAAATCTTCTTTCACTTGTGTAGTTTTCCCACCAAAGTTTTAATGTGCCATTAACTGGCTGCGGATTAATCGAACAAATGCCCAATCATCATCATCGCCGCAAATAAGCAAAAAGAGCTGCCATTTGTATTACTCTAAGCACAATAAAAATTTCATGTTCGTAGTTGCTACCCATATTCCAAGAATAGATGTCATTGCTATTATAGCTATTTTTGTTTTGCTGTTTCTCCCTCAAATTGCAAATCTGGAGGAGTAGGTCTTTGATAAAAGTTTTTTGATCTTTGATGCCAAGTTTTTAACTTGTTTATTTGTTCATCATCTTGCTCAGATGTTTGTAAATTTTCAATAAGTTCTTCATAAGCAATTGAACTTGTTTCGTTCCATTTTTAAGAAATTTACTTGACTTTTCAACAAGAGGGATCTTTTATTTCTATTCCGCTAGTTTAAGCTAAGTCTTATTAATTCATCATTATTTTTGTTACTCCAATTTAAGGGGTTTTATAGGTTTGAAATATAAGACTTTCTTGTTTTTCTTCCTTTTCATCTTTTCTGTGTTTATAATTTTGTAAAGTATTTACTTTCAATTTTTTAATTGGAGTTAAAGTGTTCCTAAGATTTGATTTGTAAAATTATTTGCTGTTGAATTCCTTTTATATTCCTTTAATTTTGTCATTCTCGTTTTCATCTTCCTTTTGAGTCAATTTGTTTGAAAGGTAGGCTATTATTTCAATAATTTTGAGCTTTTATTTTTATTTCTTCCAAAGGAGGATGAGTTGATACTTATCTTCTTCGTATAGTATTTTGACTTCATTCCTTTTGGAACATATTTACTTGTGAAAAAGGATATTTTATTTGATTATTTGCAAGATATATCAAAATATGTGAACATTGGAATATTCATTTCCATTGTTTCCATAGTTTGATACCATTGTTCTCTAAATTTCTCTTTTGTTTCTTGAGATAATTTTGAGAAAAACCATTTGCTTTTTTCTTTATGTAAGACCCGAGAAATTCCAATTTCTGGAATAAGGGCAAAATCATAATTTTGATTACAAAATTGTACTACGGCAAAAACTGTAATTAATTCTCTAGATCTCATGACGAAACGGATCTATCGCTGAATCGTCTCACGAATCTAGTTAGCACGGAAAATTTCAGAATTTTCCCGAGAGAGATACTTAAATTTACACGCTTTTCGAGGTATCGCATTTCCGGTGCCAATGCTTTTCGATGCGACGAAAGGCGCATATAAGTACTCATGTACCATAAGTGGTATGAGTAGAGAAAATGATGGAAAATGGATGGCCGAGGTAGTGCCGACATCAAATCAGAATAGAGAGACAAATGGTCATTTTCAAGATTGATTAAGTGACTAGAAGACGAAATTTCAAATAGTGCTTCATCTCCTACATGAGGCTTAAGCAAAAACGTGATTTTCAGTTTGGGGGATGCAGTGAGCTCCAAATTTGAGAGCTCTTAGAGAGAGAGTGGGCTTCTAGAAAATGCGAGATCCGACCGCTGGCTTTCCAGCTGAGCAAGAAGGGAAACGCTCTACGCGGCAGGTAGTGACAACGTGGACCCTTGGATTTAAGTAGTTTTTGACAACTCCAAGAGGTAGGATTTTCTCCTCTACTTCATGCTTTTATTCCCCATTTTAAGTGTTTTTCCATGTTTCTGGTTGGTTTGAGGCCGTGAGGGGCCGTTTGATCGGTCTCAAACCTTGGGATCGACCAATGAATTTATTGAAACTCAACATTGAAACAAAGGCTGTTACGGGCTGTCAGTTTTAAATTCATAAATATTTGCTTTAAATCATGTATTTGTATGGAAAATGAATGGTTGTGGATCGGTCCTAAACATGGGACCGAAATTGTAGGAATTATTTGAGATTCTTGCGGCTGTCCAAGTGATCTGCACTCTGGGTGGGTTGGTTTAACTTGTGTATTAAATGGTCAGTTGGTATGCATTGGGCCGGAATGGTTGTGGATTTCGGTTCACTAAGTGAACCGCTTAGTGATTTTTCAATAGTAAAACGAGGGTTTCACTATTCCTAATAATGCTTTGAAAAAATATATTTCGTGGAAAATAGGTGTTTGGCCGAGTGATTTAAATTAAATTGCTCGCGGTGTGATTATTAGCCCATGAGCTAATTTTATAGTTTGAAATGATAATTACATAACATGTTTGTGATTTAATTTTTTATGCGAGTATATTCATGTTTATATATTTGCATGTGAATAGACCGAATTGTAATCATACATGTATTCCATATGCAATCAAACATCCTAGGAGTATAGATGGAGTTAGTGCATGGTATAAGTCTAGAGGATTGTTCCCTAGAGGGTAGTCTAAAATGTAAATCATCTGAGGGTAGTCCATTAAACTTGCACACGAATGCCTGAGCGGCCCAATTGATATTCATCGGAGGGTAGTCCACAACAATTTATATATCAATCGTCTGAGCGCCCAATCTCGATATATATATATACATCGGAGGTTGTCCACTAATAAAATAATAATCTCCTTGCTACAAGGCTTAGCGAGTGTGATGGAGTCGGTGAGGACTCGGGATCTGAGTTGGTCATGTAGACATTCAAGTAGGATCATGCATTTGCTTGAATGTGTTTAAATTGGAACATTGCACTGCACTTAGGTGGTGAGTAGCCCACTTAGGGCGATTCTCCCATCGAGCTTTAGCTCACCTCGTCGTGATCCCCTTACTGTGTACGGAGCGTGCGAGGAGACGGCTCGTCCTAGAGGCTGAGCGCTAGAAGAAAGCCGGAATGTGGCTTTGTTGATGTTTACATGTATTAGAATGCTTCTCATTTTAATATATGTGTTGTATAAGAGTAAATCATTAACTCTTGCATTATGGATATAGTGGGAATATTGTGAGATATAACTCGTTTGGATATAAGTGATTAGTATTGGTTTCGGGGCCCAAGAGGCCGCTTGTAATCGTGCATTGACGCTGGGGGATGTGCTTTATGAAGATTTTGTATTTGGGCAGAGCCCCGTACAAAGGAGACTCGCCCGATTTTCAGAAAAATGTCAGTCACCCGACATTCACGAGCATTCCGGCCGACGGTAGTCAACGGACTCCCGGCTCTGGGGCCACACTTGCATCGAGCTTAGGCATACGAATACCAAGGAGCTCGGGTGGTATCCATCACCACACATGGTGGTTTGATGAAGAAGTATAGGTATATGGAAACCTATAGATTGAGAATCAAGCTAGGCCAAGGTTGAGGATGAGCATCACCACTAGGTGTGGCTTTGATGTTGATTAGGTAATAGATTACTTCCAGGAAAATCAATGATTAAAACTAGACACTACGTGTACGTGTGTTGTGTGTTTGTGTGATTGATGAAATTTTTGTGTGAATATTTGATGATTGGTGTGTATACTATGTCATGTTGTGTGTTTGGTGGTGCTTGACATATTTTAGGTGTTTAGATTGTATGTGTGCTTGGTGATTAGCATAATGGAAGTGTAGAAGATATTTTAGGAAAATATTTGAGTGGTACAGCCAGATAAAAACCTAAAAGAGACAGTTAATAAATTTTATAAATTTATTTGGCCTATCAGGTGATGAAAATAATTTTCTAAGTTGAAGAAAATATGAGGAAATAAATTTTTATAAATTTATTTGATGAGAATTGAAGAAAATAAATTTCTATGATTTTACAAGTGCAAATTGAAGAAATTAAGATAAATTTTTATAAATTTATTTGAGTTGAGAAAATTTTTTTCGGTGAAAAACTGGAGAAGGAAAATAAATTTTATAAATTTATTTGGTTATGAAGTGAGAAAATAATTTCCTAAGATTTTACAAATTGAAAAAAAAATTTGAAGGAAATGGGAGAAAAAATAAATATTTACAAATTTATTTATATTATGGAAAATGAAGAAAATGATTTTTAGAGATTTAGTGATTTTTCCATTGTCGAAACAAGAAAAAAAATTTTAATTATAATGAAAAACGAAAAAAAAATTGGTGCAGGAATTTGGAATTTAGCTACTGCATGATTTGTATCAGGAGATCAGACATGGGGAAACAGCGGGCAAGACAAGGCGCTGGCGCCGGGCTAGGCGCGGCAGCGGCGGCAGGCAAAGAAAAGAAGCGGCCGGGCGCGCGGCACGAGCGCGGGCAGCGTGATCGCGCGAGCGGATGGCGGCAAAAGGTAAGGACGCGGCAGGGCGCTACGCAGGCGCTGGCGCGCGGGATACCTGAGCGGCAGCAGGCGGCAGAGGGCGCGGGTAGCAGCGCTGGCGCGGGCCCGGGCGTTCGGGCGCGCCTCGTGCACTGGTCGGGCCAATTTAGGGCTCATGCAAACACGGCTTCGACTGGCTTTGATTCTGTAGTTTCGAAGCCACCGTCGACTCGCTCATGAACATCGCTTCATTACAAAATTATTTCAAAAAAAAATATTACAAATTTAATTAAAATAAAATAAAATCAAATAAATTTGATAAAATTTTCGAAAATAAATTTTCAAAAATGAAATTTTTGAAAATAAAATTTTGTTGAAATAATTTTTTAAATGCAAATCGGGTCGCGTATACAATCGGGTTACGTATGATTACCGTATCGTGGATGCTTATGCCTCGAGATACCGCATTGTATATTGACTTAAGCATAGGCCGTGGTCGTGGCGTGTGAATGAGGCCTAATTACGTGGATTTGCGGTGTCGAGAGTTCGGCCGGGCCGGGCATGACGTGTTACCATTGCCGCCAGCCCGACATATGAGGCAGATTGTCCAGAGGCAGATCTCATGGTACAGACTCAGCCGCCTGCATTAGTCGGATATGCAGTGGTACGCCTTTACTCGTAAATTGTCGACTAGCGAGGGTTTGACCTGGATGCATCATGTTCATTCGAAGTAAAATGCATCTCTGCGGTGATAGGTTTAGTCCTGATACAAGCTTCACAGCTTGGCTAGCAGAGGACGAGATACGGAGGACGTCCACGCATCGCGGCAAAGCACCACCGGTGTTTAATGTCAGTACACTTTGCGAAGTTGTAAATTATTCTGGCCCGAGATGCTATAGCACGGTACGGTATAACGGTGGGCAGGAAGATCCTGTAACCAGAGGTTTAGAGCGTATCATCCTCAGAGCGTTCACGGGGAAAAGATCAGATGGTGGTAGACCATTGGGTCGTGCGAACGAAAGTGTTAGAGGCTATGGAAGTTACCTCGGCGCGACCCGAGAGTTAAAGTGCGCTGCGTTCTAGCTAGAGAATGAAGGCCAAATACAGGCGAAGATGGGGCGAGGACCTCCTAGAGACCTTAGAGCGGTTGCGTGTGAATTCTACCCAGGGATTAGGCGAATAGAATGTTAAGGTCGGGTTGCGAGTTGAGATCTCGAGGACTCTACTCCCACGGTGGACGAGGATCATGGACATGTCGAGTTCGATGTCATCCTTGGGATGGATTGGCGACCGGTTCTGAGGTTGTTATCGATTGTGGCGCGGGAGAGTTACCGCTACACGGGACGGTACTCGTGTTGTATTTCGAGCCCAGCACGATATTTTGCCACGAGACGGTATATGAGTCCGAGTCTTGAAGGCGGTTGGCGGGTTAGCTAGCGAGTCTTACCACAGAGGGCGAGGTGAGACGAACTTAGATGCACCTCAGTGGTTTGTGAGTGCGTAGATATTTTCGGATGAGCTACTTGGACTACCTCCCACATGAGGATGTAGACTTTGGTATGAGTTACCACGGCACTTTAACCATCTCTATGATTAGCATAGGATGGCAGGTTGAGTTGTAGGAACTCAGAGTCGGCTACGAGGATCTATTGGACAAAGGGGTTTATTAGGCCAGGAGCACTTCACCATGGGGCGCTAGGTTACATTGCGAAAAAGAAGAAGCCAAAGATCCTTGTATTGACTACGGTGATTGGTGAGTTACGATCGAGAATCGATTTTAAATTCGCAGGGATTGATGATTTATTTGACCGGTTGAGAGGAGCGAGTCACCTCCGCTGATAGACCGCCTTTGGTTACCATGCGGCGGGGGCTAGGGAGATAGATATCCCTAAGACAGCGTTTCGGACGCGTTATGGGCACTTTGAGTTTGCGAGGTGATGCGCTGGATTGGCGAATGCCACTTGGCATTCATGGATCTCATGCATAGGATATTCTAACCTTATCTAGATCAGTTTGTCGTAACCTTCGTGGATGACATTTTGATCTACTCCCAGTCACAGTGGGAGAATGAGTATCGCTTGAGGATTGTTTTCACCGGTTGTTAAAGAGACCATCATTTATTACTCTAAGTTCGATGAGGTGCGAGTTTAACCTTGCGAGGGGAGATTTTGGACACGTGAATTGTCAACACGGGAAGTGTCGGTCGACCTAGAAAAGGTTGAAGGCAATGATGCGTTGGAGAAAAGGCCCAGAGATGTCAATCTTCGAGATACGTGGTTTCTTGGGATTATTGGGTATTCTGAGAGACACGAGAATGGATTAAAGTTGTCCGTCGAACATGATCATAGGATTTCACCTACGGGATCACGATTTCAGTAGTTTGGGACGACCACGACCATAGAGGAATCGAGGATACTTGAAACACTCGGGATACGGGTGTTGGTAACAATAGGGAGGATCAGCTTTCTCCAAGTTCGGAGAAGAGGCGGGGGAACCTGCTTCACACTAGTTTTGGGGTAGGGCGGGTTGAGCATGAGTGATGGGTTTCTCGAGAAGCGGGGATCCGAGACTTTGGGACCAGGCTTGGTTCGATTAGAGGTAGAACATGGTATACAAAATTCATTCCTCCACACCTTTAGTGAGATTCGGAGGAACTAGTTTCGATTTCGGTGCTATCTGAGCACTTCCCGGCAACACGGATAGGCCAGAGGGGCCTAAGTGTGGGTCGAAGTCGAGAGCAATCGGGTTAAATGAGCGTAGTGGGCCTTAGAATTAGTAGACCTATTGGTTTGTTGATGCCCGGGGCTTGACATGGATGAGTTAACTGACCATCGGGTTGTCGATGGTGAGACTGGCCCAGGGTTGTCATACGAGAAAGCGGCATTGGATTTGACTTAGGAGTTAAGGCCTTTGGAGAATCAGTATAGATGTTCTTCAGGATGTGGGGTGAGTTGACGATAGGTCGGTGTAGTGAGAGATCTCGAAGTGCGCTCGGGTGGACCGAGTGGGTGCACGGTATGGTCATTCACCACTCTTGGTGAGTGTGGGTTGAGTTTGTCTTTAGGACTACGTCCAGTGAAGACTCATAGTTGAATCTGGAAATGTAAGAGGCTCGAAGTGTAAGCCGAGAAGTTATGTGCCCGAGATGAAAATACACGGACATGGTTATCACGCAGACTTAGAGTTGAGTGATAATTAAGCTGGGTTTGGATACTTTGTTGTGTTGGGTGTTGTTGAGGTACAGCTTGAGGCTCGATAAATGGATGTCATTCATGACATGGACTAGGTTGAGTCCATTGGATTGTAAAAGTGATTATGACCTTGGGAAGGTCACGGCAAGGGTTTGTGTAGAGATTCACAGCGTTATATGGATTATATACAGGTGTTAGAGGACATGCTGCGAGCATACGTCCTGGGTCATAAGGGTAGAGGATAAATTGCCCTTAGTGGAATTCGCCTACAACAGTTATCGGTAGATGCGATGCGCATGAGCGCGCGCGGGTGCGATTGCCGTCCGTTGGTGGGAGCTCGTCGTGACCGATGGGCCTCCGACGCCTGTCGAGTGTGATCTCCTCCGCCGAGCCGTCGTGTATCTTCGACAAATCAAATCCGCCAAGGGTCCGGCGAAATCCGCGCTCCTGTCAGTTCGCATGCGAATATCGGGACGGTGGACGCGGGACCGGGGTGCTCTGTCTGTCGTCTCGATCTATAGGCCAGCATGTCGGTGTCCGCGGTGTTTCACGTCTCCATGCTCTGATATATATATACTCGGATCCGGCTCATGTGGTGGATTGAGACCCAGGTGAGGTTGACAACGATGGGACTGTGAGGAGGGACCGGGGTGCCTTGTTTGTAAGCGTGATCGGGTTTTGCGGCCTTGAGGCCAGGTGAGGCCCCCTAGTGAAAGTGCTATGGCGAAAACGCTTGTGGATTGGAGGAGTCAGCGTGGGAGCGCGAGGGACCACGATGCGGGCTACATCCGCTTCTTGTTTAGGGATGAAGGTCGTGGTTTAGTCGTTTAAGGTTTAAATGGCCCATTTCGTGCGTGGTAAAGTGCGCGTTGCGTATGCATGTGCGTGATTAATGATGGTTCTGAATTTGGAATGAAATTCCTTTTAGGAAAGGGGAGAATGTAAGACTAGAAATTCAATTCACGGAATAAGGGCAAAATCGTAATTTTGATTACAAAATTGTAATTACGAGTTAAAATCGTGAATTAATTCTCTAGATCTCGGATGATGAAAGCGGATCATAAGTTGGAATCGTCTGTGAAAATCTGGATTAGCACGAGAGAATTTCGTAATTTTGAGCAGTCGAGAATTTACCGTTTTTAAATTATCGCATTTCGGGTCAGTAAATCGTTTTAGATGCGACAGCGCATATAACAGCCTCATGTACCATAAGTGGTATGAGTAGATAAATGATGAAAATGGATGGTAGAGGTAGTCTTAGAATATGAATCACGGGAATAGAGGGACAAAATGGTCATTTAATTGATTAAGTGACTAGAAGACGGAAATTTCAAATAGTCACTTCATCTCCTACATAGAGGCTTAAGCAAAAACGTGATTTTCAGTTTGGGGATGGTGAGCTCCAAATTTGAGAGCTCTTAAGAGAGAGAAGTGAGACCTGCAGAAAATCGGGGAGATCGGCCAGTTGAAGTAGAACTGAGACGAAGGAAGCGTTACTGCTGTGGCGGGTGCGCGTGGACCGGATTTGCGGTTGCAGCAGCTTTCAGGTGGGATTCCTGTTTTTATTCTTTTAAGTGTTTTCCATGTTCGGTTTGGTTTGAAGTAGTGAGAGCACGGTTGATCGATCCCGAACCTTGGGACCCGAATTGATTAATTGTGAACCCAATATTCAAACCCGAGTGGCTGTGCAGACTGTTGGGTGTTTTAAATTCATAAATATTTGCTTTAAATCATGTATTTGTATGGAAAATCACTAGGAATGGGCTGTGGATCGGTCCCCGAAACATGGGGCCAGAAATTGTAAGGTGTTGGAACTTTTATGGGGTGTCAGTGACGGTCAGGAATTTGGGTGTGGTTGATTAACTTGTGTATTAAATGGTTGTTTGGTATGCATTGGGCAGAATGGCCATGGATTTGGTCCACTAAGTGAAGCCATTTTGTTTAGTGATTTTTCGGGAATAGTAAACGAGGTTTCCATATTCAGGAATATCTTTGAAAATATATTTTCGTGAAAATAGGTGTTTGGCCAGTGATTTAAATTAAATTGCTTTCGTGTGTGATTATTAGCCCATGTGAGCTAATTTTGAGGTTTGAGGAAATGATTACACTTAACATGTTTGTGTGATTTAATTTTTATGGAGTATATTCATGTTTATATGTTGCATGTGATTAGGCGAATTGGAGCGGCATACATGCATTCCATATGCCTTTGAAACATCATAGGAGTATAGGAATTTAGTGCATGGTATAGAGTCTAGAGGAGACGGTTCGGAGGCCAGTGTTAAAATGTAAATCATCGGTGATCCACAGGCTTAAAATGCTCCAATCGTCGGGCTGACGGTGATATTCATCGGTGAATCCCTGAAACAATTTATATCGATCGATCGGGCGACCCGATTGATATATATACGTCGGAGGTTGTCAGCTAATAAAGTAATAATTCTCATACAGGCTTGGCGAGTGTGAGAGAGTCGATGAGGACTTCGGGATCTGGAGTTGGTCATGTAGACATTCAAGTAGGATCATACATTTGCTTGAATGTGTGTTTTAAGTGGAACATTGCACTTAGGTGGTGAGTAGCCCACTTGGGCGATTCTCCCTGCGAGCTTTAGCTCCTTGATCGTCAGGATCCCCTTTTCAGTGCAGGGAGCGTGCGAGGGACGGCTCAAATCTGGGGGTGGCTAGAAGAAAATAGGAATGTGGCTTTGTTGATGTTTACATGTATTAGAATGCTTCTCATTTTAATATATGTGTTGTATAAGATTAAATCATTAACTCTTACATTATGGATATAGTTGGAATATTGTGAGATATAACTGTTTTGGATATAGTGTGATTAGTATTGGTTTTTGGGCCCGAGTAGTTTGTAATCGGGTGATTGACGTTGGGACGGAGTTTTATGAAGATTTTGTATTTAGGGTAGAGCTCCGTCTGAAAGGGAGACTACTGCCGGGTCCACTAGTGAAAAATGTCGAGTCACGACATTCACAGTATTCCGCGGGTTGGCGGGTAGTCACGGACCCCGAGGTTTGAGTCACACTTTATGTTCTTCAGATTTTTCTTTCTTTTCTTAAATATTCTTTGTATTTCAAAACACATTTTTCTGTTGTCATAATGTCTTGAAATTTGAGAAGGCTCATCATTAGAGTGACATCATTGAAAAATGTTGGGATGCTACGGAGAATTTTGAATGTTTGGTTGATCCTTGTATATTTTAAATACGGAATGATAGATGAATAGTCTACTTCTAAAATTTGACTGAACATTTGGATCTTCTGTAATGAGCCTAATTTCTAAATAAGAAGCTGTAAGACCTTTCAAAATATGTTCTTGTTAAGTTTTCTTTTCTTGGCTCAAAATTAATTTGAACATTTCCTTGTCCATCTTCTATTATATTAAAAGTTTAAAGTTGTTCAATAGGTTTTGAGCTAAGAGTTGTTTAAAAATTCCATTCGAGGATTAGTCACATTCCCATGGAATAGGTTTTGGAATTAAGACTGTGAATTCTTTTCATTGCTTGCCAAATTAAGGCTCGATCTTTCGCTGTAAGACAAAAGAATTTGGGTTGACTATCGGTCATTTACTTTATAGTATACTCAGATAATATATATGTTCTCGATCTAGGTCCATGTCATAATTTTGAGTTTAAATGTTTAGATAAGGGCTTTATGAATGCTCTTATCATTCATACAACCCAACTCTAAGTTCGATACCAGAAATATTAATTCAACCAAAAGATGGTGTTTGTTTCCCATTAATCCTAAAAAGGGGAATCTCGAATGGTTATGTCTTGTATCACGTAGACATATACATATAGGTTTGTCTAATCCTAACCTGGTTAAATTGGCCAAGCACCGGATAGTTCCTAGCATGTAAGACTTTGAATTTTTTCTTTTTGAATTTGCTCTAAATCCTTGAAATTCAGGAGTTCAATAGCTTCGTCTCTGTAACCTATTTAATGAGTATTTTCGTAGATTTTGATTCCATATCTTTTCTAAATTCAAAAGTTCCTATTTTATATAGTTCCTTTATATTTTGTTTTGGCATTTCCCAATTTTTGATGTACTGTTCCCAATCTTCTATAGAAACAGTATGCTTTGTTTCAAATTGTCATGTTTTCAGATATGTCTAAGTTGTTCATCTATCCCCGATGAACTAGTATTTGAATCCAGTACCTATTAGTCCGAGGCACTGTTATTTCTAACCTTTTCTACAAGAATTGGGATTCTAACATTTGGGAGGGACCACCACGTGACCACTAATTCCTCACTGGATTTATGGTCGACCAACTGGATACACCGGGCCGATCAAACCCTAACCTGTAGGAATCACAATTATTTGAAAGGTACAATGCAATTTGGTTCAAATGGTAAGAACTCTGGGTCTGATACCACCTACAGATCTTAAACAAATGCACCAAGTTTCATGAGATTTGAAGTTTTGAGGCTTCTTTATTGCTTAGCATAAGAGGCCTCAAATCCAACTTCCTTGAAACTTCAAATAGAGTTTCAAGCTTGGAGTTTTGAGGCTTCTTTTAATCAACTCTTAAAAGAAATTTCTAAAAACATCACTTTGAAATTTTTGAATGCATAAACAATACAAAATCTCTTTTTAACCGTTGAATAATTCCAATTTAGGACCATTCCAAATACTGGGAGTGAAATCTAACAATTGAAATTTTGTTTTGAAAATCTTGTTTTAAGATTCCACCATATCCTATGCTTGAGGCATCTGTCTCATGGATAGGAAAGGCTTTGGGTGAAGGATACCTAAGCAAGGGATACTCTAAGATTCCACCATATCCTTCTAAAAACCATCTTCGCGGTCGCTCACCTCCTAAGTCCTAACTTTACCCCATCAATTTACGCTAACTTTTATCTACACAGCTGTAATCCATGAAAAATAAAAGAAGGATTATAAGTCAATAAATAATATGGTAAATTAAAAATAATACTGTAACGTTAGCTTCAAATTTTAATAAATTCCGAAATTTGTTACTTTTTAACCATTAATTTAAAATTAAATTTACCAAATTCAGATCGATTCATAAAAGAAACAATTTTTTCGCTCAATAAATTCAAAACAATGTTTTAAAATATGATCGATGATCAGCCTAAAAGACGATTCACTCGCTTAAATATTAAACCGATTATCTAAATCGCGTGGTTGAATAAGATTAAACGTGGGACTATAAAGGTCATCGGCTCATGGTCCGATCAATCCGACGAGAATTGATTCGATTTTTAAACATTGAAAAAACAATTTTTTATAGTTTTAAGAGGGTTTTCAACTAAGATTAAGTTTTTTTGCTTTGTTTTTACTTTCTATTTACTTTGCATTCAAAGTCAGAGTATTCCTACTTGATGTTTCCTTATTCTTCCAATCTTATGTTTATTATATTTTGTAGAGATAAAATATTTAGTTTTGAATGGGAAGGGGAAATGTATAAAGAAGCCTCTAAACTCTTGGGTTAAATTTTGTTAAAAACATCACTTTGGAAATTTTTTGAATGCATAAACAACATAAAATCTCTTTAACCGTTGAATAATTCAATTGTGGACCATTCCAAATACCATAGTGAAATCTAACAATTGAAATTTTGTTTTGAAAATCTTGTTTTAAGATTCCACCATCCTATGTCTGAGGCATCCGTCTCTACATAGGAAAGGCTTTTTGGTGAAGGATACCTAAGCAAGAAGTTCCTAACCTCGAATTTTGACCTGTCGACCACCCGGGTATGTTCCTCGCATCAGGTAAAGGATTTTTTCTTAACCTTTGAAATAAAGGTTTAATTAAAATTTATGTTTGGGTAAAACTCAGCTACATAGTTTAGGCTACCTTAAAAATCTTTGTAACTGTGGTTTATCTTAATTTCATCGTAGAAATTTGTTAGCAAATCACTGTTCTTGTATAGGTTTTATTTGGACCTTTATGAATGTCAAACTTAAAACCTAACATTTGTTTGAAATAATTTTATTTTTTAGTTTGCAGATTACTAAACCATTATCTCTTACAATCTTTGAAAAATTTTTGTAATGTTTGAAATGTTTCAGCGGGAATTTTGAAAATATGAGAACATCATCAATGTATACAGAAAATCTAGTGTATTCATATTAAATATTTCATTCATCATATTTTGAAATTCAAGGAGTATTTTTATATTAAACGGCATTACATTCCATTCATAATGTCCAAATGGAACTGGTGGAATGTGCGCTATACCTATCTTCGGTTTTATTTGAATTTTGCTGTAAAACCGTATTTCATATCGAATTTTGAAAAATTGGCATTATAAATCCTTGAATTAAATCCTTTTTATTAGGTATTGATACCTAATCCATTGAAGGACTCTTATTCAATGGTTTATAATTGATTACCAACCTTTGGAGTTCCTCTTCGTTTCGAAGCCTTTGGACATAAAAAGTCGCACAACTCCACAGAATGACTTGGTCTTATAAGTTTTTTATTTAAGAGACTTGCCATTTCCTTTTGCAATATTCAAGGAGTTCCCGACTCATTCAATAGGTCTTGCTTGTAGGAATTTGTTCTTTTCAGAAAATCTTTTCATATGGGTAATGAAATCCATATGTCGCTTTTCTATTCCCTAAAAATGTATTTGGTATAGAAGAACAAAGATTTTGTTTCATTTATCTATAAAATCTATATATCTATATATAGATGTATATACATACCTATATATAGATATCTATCTATAGATATATCTATATAGATATATCTATATATATATTTATATATATATATATATATATATATATATATATATATATATATATATATATATATATATATATATATAAATATATATATAGAGAGACATGGTAGTAGATATATTTATAGATAGATATCTATATATATAGATATGTATATACATCTATATATATAGATATATAGATTTTATATATTATATAGATATGTATATATATATATATATATAGATATGTATATATATATATATATATGCATAACTATGTATATATATATATATATATATATATATATATATATAGTTATATATGTATATATATATATATAGTTAAGCCTATATATAATATGGGATATACTGTATATAGATATCTATATATGTGATATCTATTGTGACACCCCAACTCAGGTCCGTTGACTACCCATTAACTCCGCTAATATTAGCTGAGGCCTGCTACCCACGCCACTTTAGAAAATCGCGTAGCCCCTTTGTACGGTGAGCTCTACCTGAATTAAAATACCCGCATGAAACCCGGCCCCAAGTACCCAATTTATATTCAATATATCCAAGAGATCAAATCACATGAGTAATAAGGCCATTTAGGCCCACAATGATCCTCATAATACATACTAACCATGAAGTCAACTATATACCCAATAGTTACAAGAGTTCGTAAATTACTCTTATTCAACATATATCAAAATGAGGGAATTCTAATACATGTGGAAATCATCAAAGCCACACCCGGCTTTCTTCTAATCCTCGGTCTCTAGGACGAGCCATCCCCTCGCACGTCCCGCACTGTGAAAATAAAAAGGGGTCCCACGACTAGGGTGAGCTAAAGCTCGCAGGGAGAATCGCTCTGGCTGGCCATCACCACCTAAGTGCAGCTGGGTAATGTTCCAATTTAACAAACATTCAAGCAAATGCATGATCCTACTTGAATGTCTACGTGACCAACTCAGATCCCGAGCCCTCACCGACTCTCTCACACTCGCCTAAGCCTCGTATGAGAATTATTAATTTATTAGTGGGCAACCCTCCGATGAATATATATATCAATTGGGCCGCTCCGACGATTGATATACACTTGTTTGTGACTACCTCCGATGAATAAATATCAACCGGGCCAGCCCGACGTCATATATTTTAATTTGTGGATTCACTTCTCCGATGAATAAATATCAACTCGGGCCGCTCCGACGGCTGAGATATTATTAGTTTGACTACCCTCCGATAATTTACATTTTAGACTACTCCCTCCGAACCTTATTTCTCTAGACTATCTCATGCACTCATTCCTATATTCCTGGGATAAACAGCTGGCATATGGAATGCATGTATGCCAGCCTAATTCGCCTAAATCGATATGCAAATATATATACATGAATATATTTACAGGCAAAACTTTAAATCACATCAAAATTAGCTCACTGGGGCTAATGATCATACACGAGTAATTTAATTTTTAAATCACTCGCCAACCCGCACTTTCACAAAATATATATTTTTAGAATTATTATCTCTGAATAGTGAAACCGCTACTATTCCCTGAAAATCACAAACACCGGCTCACTTAGTGAACTCCTAACCACGGCCATTCCTACTAAAGTATCAAGCAAGCATTTAATGTACAAATTAACAACCATCACAACCAAATGAAATTTCCTAATTATTTCGGGCAAAATACGCCACAAGAGAAAATCCTAAATAAATTTCATTACCCGGTCCCATGTTTTGGGACTGACCAACGAGCCTTACGCCTCAAACCAACTAAACATCGAAACCCTTAAAATGGGAATGTTCAAGAAGTAGGAGAAAATCCTACCTCTTGGAGTTGTCAAAACTCGCAAACTCCGTCCACGCAGCCGCCTCCGCGCAGAACGTTTTCCCTCTTACTCCGTCGAAACTAACGATCCGATTTCCACAATTCTAGAGAGAAGGAGGACATCCTCTCTAGAAACGCCATTTATTCTGCTTCTACCACGCGCCCAAATTCCCGCTTTTGCCTCATTTTCATTTGAGAAGGTCGTTCATGATTTGACATTTTTCATTTTAATCCATTTTATTTGATTAATTCCTTCTTTCACCGCTTTGATGTTCCTAAGACTACCTTGGTCGTCCATTTTCATTATTTCCTCTACTCGCTACTACTATGGTACATGAGTACATAGCATTCAGGCCTTCTGTCGCATCGAAAATCGGTTTACGGCACCCGAACAGCGATGCCTCGAAAAACGTGCCGACTCCGACTGTCTCCGAAAATTATGAAATTTACGCGTACAACTAGATTCGAGACGATTCCAACGATAACGATCCGCTTTCTGGCCATCCGAGATCTAGAGAATTCACTCATTGATTTAACCAATTACACTTTTGTAATTAAAATTACGATGTTGCCTTATTCCGTAATTTGGAATTTCTGCCCTACATTCTCCCCTCCTTAAAAGGAATTTCGTCCCGAAATTCAGGACAATCATAATCACTCACATGCATATGCAACGTGCATTGTACCATGCATGTAAACTAGTCATTTAAATGCTAAATGACTAAACCACTTACCTTCATCCCTAAACAAGAAGGGATAGGTGGCCCGCATCGTGTCCTCGTGCTCCCACGTTGACTCCTCCACTCCACAGTGCCGCCATAGCACTCTCACTAGCCTCACAAAGCCTTAAGGCCGCAAAACCCGATCACGGCCATCAACAATGTACACTAGTCCCTCCCTCAGCGCCCCATCCATGGCCGCTAACCTCAATCTATCCCCAATCCACCACATGAGCCGGATCCGGGAGTATATCCTGAGCATGGAGACGTTGGAAATACCTCGTGGACACCTATCATGCCGGGCGGTAACGCCAATGCACGCAACGGTGCCCATCCTCTCGAAAGATCTCAGCGCCAATAAACCTCGAGCAATTACAAGGCTGGCCAACCCGACTAATTCTCTCTCAGATTCACCTTCAATGAAAAGATCACCAACCTCGAACCCTAAGGGTCGACGTGAGCACATATATAACTCTTTGCGTACTGAGCCATGAGAAGATCATTGGCCGTGATAAAGCCCACCTTCTCTAAGGTGTCTCTAACTCATCGTGACCAAGTAATGGAGTTCTCTTCCACCTCTATTCAACCTATCTAAGTGACCTACATGGCCTCCCACAATGCCTCATATGGTGCCATCTGCATTTGCCTCGATAACTCGTTGTCGTGAGGCGAATTCCACCGAGGGCAATCAAATCCTACCCTGAGATCCAGACACATGTTCGCATGCCTCCGACACTGTATGTAATCCATACACACGTAACCCTACACAACCCTTACTTGGTGTGTAAACGCTAACCTCTCCAAGGTCACAATCATTGACAATCCAATGGACTGTCAAATCAATCCATGCCATGCATGTCATCCATTTACCGAGCCCTTACCAGCTCAACAACATCCAATGCAATCTCCAAAGGGTATCCAAACCTCGAGTCATCCCCGACTCCTATCACTCAATTCTCAGTCTACGTGATAACCTTGTCCCTGTGTTTTCATCTCCAGCCACATAACTTCTGGCCAATTAATCTCTTATGATTTCCTTATTCAACTATGAGTCTTCATTATCGAGTCCTAAAGACAACTCAACCCACACTCACCACAGCGGTGAATGACCATACCGCGCACCCACTCCCAGTCCACCATGAGCGTAATCCCGCATTTCACCATAATCCCGACTATCGTCAACTCTCACCCTAAGATCCCTAGGAAGAACATCTATACCCGGCTTCTAAAGGCTCAACCTCCAAGCTCAATTCCAATGCCGTGTCGAGTATGACAACCCTACTTATAGGTCTCACCATCGACAACCTCGATGGTTGTCAACTTATCCATGTTAAATCGACATCAACAACCAATACGGTCACACCCTAAGGTCCACTACGTCTGCTGGCGCGACTGACTGGTCTCACTTCGACTCCACACTGGTCCTCCGCCTACATGTGTTGTCGGAAGGTCAGATAGCATCCTCAAACCAAACTAGTTCCCCTTACCCGTGATTTTAGGGTGTGGAGGAATGAACTCGAGATAATTGCTCCCACGGCCGACTGGGACTGCATTGTCCCAAAGTCTTGGGATCCCTGTTTCTGGGGAAATCCCATCACTCATGCTCAATCCTGGCCCTAGTCTTGAAACTAGTGTGAAGGTAAGTCTTCTCGCCTTCTCCGAACTAGAGAAAGTCGAATCCTCCCTCTCGTCACTCAACACCCGTATCCCGGAAGTGTTCCGAAAGTATCCTCAATCTCTCTCTCGATGGTCGTGGCTAACTCCAACCATGGAGTCCATGCCTGCAGGCGAAGTCCTGACGATCCCGTCCCGAATCGGACAACTTCAATCCATTCTCGTGTCTCTCAGATTTCACCAAATAATCCCAAGAACTACGTGATCTTGAAGATTGACATTCGGGTCTCTCCAAATCTCATCTCGTCAACCTTTCTAGGTCGACCGACACTCCCGGTGGCCGGCCACCCACGGTCCCAAAAATCTCTCGCAAGCTAAAACTCACACTCACCGAACTTAGCGCATTAAATCGATGGCCCTCGATTGTACCGTGAAACAATCCTCAAGTGATACTCATGCTCCCGCTCTGACTGGGAGTAGATCAAAATGTCATCTATGAAGACTCACTATTAAACTCGATCAAATAGGGGCTGGAATACCCATGACGTGAGATCCATGAATGCCAAGCATGATTCGTCAACTGGTATGCATCACCAAACTCAAAGTGCCCATAACGCGTCCAATGCTGCCTTAGGATATCTGTCTCCCTAACCTCAACTGATGGTAACCAGGAGAAGGTCTATCTTGGAGTAGACTCGCACTCCTCTCAACTGACAAGAAATCATCGATCCTCTAGAATGGTACCAAACCGGATCATAACCTCGTTTCACCGTCTATACTAATTTCACGTACCGGTATGGTCTCGGGCCTCTTCTTCTAACTAGAACCGAAGCGCCCCATGGTGAAGTGCTCGGTCTAATAATCCCCTTGTCCAATAGCCCTTGTAGTTGGACTCTGAGTTCCTACAACTAAACCGATGCCATCCTATGCGGAATCATAGAGATGGTTAAAGTACCAGGGTGTAACTCGATACCGAAGTCTACATCCCTATGTGGAGGTAAATCTGTAAATTTCATCCGGAAAAATATTCGTGATACTCACAGAAACCACTCGAGGTAGATCTGGGTCCGGGGTCTCACCTCGCCCTCTAGGTAAGGCTCAAGTAGCTAACCCGCCTAACTCGTCTTAGCACTTGGACTCACCGTCCGGGGCAAAATATCATGCTTGTCCCCCTGAAATACAACAAGAGTATCGCCCCGCTGCAGGTGCGGTAACTCTCCCCGCGCCACAATCGAGCAACAACCTTGTAAACCGGCCAACCATCCATCCCAAGGATGACATCGAACTCGACATGTCCATAATCCTCAGTCCATTGCGAAAGAGAGTCCTCGAGATCTCAACTCGCAACCTTGACATACTACCTATTCCTCACCCTAATCCCTAGGAGAATTCATGCAACGGCTCCTCTAAGGTCTCTCTTAGAGGTCCTTTGCCCATTTCCATCATATTTGGGTCTCACTCTCTAGCTAGAACGCAGCCTAGTCTAATCCTCGGTCGCAGGTCGAGGTATATCCATAGCCTCTAACACTTTCTCGTTTCGCATGAACCAATGGTCTACCACCACCTGATCCCTACCCCTGCAATGTCGGAGGATGATACGTCCTAAACCTCCGAGGTTACTAGGATCTCCATGTCCACCCGCCATACTAGCTCGTGCACAGCGCCCCAGAATTTACTACTCACGAAGGCCCGTTGATCAAATACAAGCTACCGGTCAATTGTCAATGGTGCTCGATCAGTTGTCTCCGTGGACGCCCCCCACGGTCCCCGTCCTCTACCAACATTTACACAATCAACATGGCAACAAAAATCACTAATTTTTTTTTCATTTCAAATCACTAGTAATGCGTATGTCGATTACTAATAGACTCGACAACCATGAACTAACCCATTCATTTCTCTAAGTGGTGCTAAATCCAACCACTTAATTCATTTAATTTATAAAATTCTAGGCTCTTTGCTCATTTCAAGACTCCAAATCCCTAAGGTCATAATTCTCAACCTTAGCATTCACTCCATTTTCCCATAAATGCATCACACCATGCATATAATTTCGCATTTAAACTACCGGTGGCAATCACCATTTCAAAATGGTAGTTAAATCCACACAAGATTCTAAGGCATAACCATGCTCGAGACACTAATCATACACATAACTCGTTGTATACGTGAATCATTTTATGCTTAAAATATTGTTTTCAAATAAAATTTTATTTTCAAAATTTTATTTTTGACAATTTTATTTTTGTTCTTTATTTTTCGAAAATTTTATCAAATGTATTTGATTTTATTTGAATTTAATAAAAATTTTTTTTTCCGAAAATTTATTTACAATGAACGGTGTGTCTACGGTGACTCAGAAAAACGAGTCAAAACGGGATCGAATGTTTCAGAGCACCTGAGCACCGCCAAGGCGCCCTGTGCGCCAAATACGCTCAGTCATATACCATACACAAGCCACAAGCCAAGGCTTTGCTGCCTCAAGATGTCGCTCTCGCGCCTCAAGGCCGGGTCGTCTCGCTGCCGTCGCACTGAGCCACTCACCGTCACGCCTCTCGTCTTAATACAATTCTTTTGTATCATGGCTCCCTCCCTGAGCCCTCCCAAACACAATACAATTTCTATTGCAATACACCTCCTTCCAGTGAAGGTGTATTGCAATACACTAAGCCCCTCCGGCTTCCCAAGCTGTAAATCACACTCCCAGCTTCCATTCTTTTCTTTCTGTAATACAAAACCTGACGCAAACACAAAATTTTTTTTTTTCATCATCATAAAGAGCTCCGTGTAAAACTGATTTCAAGTAAAAAAATATATATATTTTTCTCATAAATGTTTTATTTATTTATTCCTAAATTAAAAGCTCTAAAAACTAATTCTTAAAACTCAATTTTTTTTTCCACTTTTCTTGAATACTCAAATAAATTTATAAAATTTTATTTTAACCCCCATTTTCTAAATTTTATACCATAAAACTCCAGAAAATTATTTTCAATTTCATAACCTAAATAATTTTATAGAAATCTATTTCTTCTGCCATCAAAATTTTTCCATCTTAAATAAATTTATAAAAATTTATCTTTCCATTTTCTTCAATTTTACTCACTCTTGTAAAATCATGGAAAATTACACTTATTCTCATCAAATAACTAGCAAAATCTTATTTTTCTGACTTAAAATTTCTTCTCATCTTCCACAATCCAAATAAATTTAGTAAAATTCTCTATTTAGATTTAATTTTCTTCAGTTTATACCTGCAAACCTTTAAAATTCTAAAATTTCTTCACCTTTAAAACCCACTAAAATTTTCCAATTTATTTCCATTTATTTTTGATTTCTTCGTTTGATCCAAGTACACACCCAGAAACTCCTAAACACAGTTCAACAATCATGTGCAATCCACTTTGCCAATACAACAATTCATAACACAAACAACATGGCATACACACCATTCATCAACTTCACATGTTCACACAATAATTACCATTTCAATTAAAAATCACACAAAACACATATATGGTTTAGGGTCTAGTTTTGTCCCGTGATTTTCTAGGTAATCTCATACCTAAACCGAACATCAAACCACACCTAGTGGTGATGCTCTTCCTCAACTATGGCCTAAGCCCAAATTTTCTATCCATAGGTTCCCATAAACCTATACTCCATACCATACCACCTTGTGGTGATGGATACCCAAACCCGAGCTCCCTAGGTATTCGTATACCTAAGCTCTGATACCAAGCTGTGACACCCCAATCCCGGGGGTCCGTTGGACTACCCACAACCCGACGGACAAGTGGAGGTCGTTACCCGACGCCACTTTAGAAAATCGGGCGTAGTCTCCTTTGTACGGAGTCTACCTAATTAAAATACCCGCATGAAACTCCGTCCCAAGCAAATTCAATTTATATTCAATATATCCAAGAGATCAAATCATTACTTAGTAATAAGGCCATTTAGCCCACAATGATCCTCATAATACATACTAACCATGAAGTCAACTATATACCCACAGTTACAAGAGTTCGTAAATTACTCTTATTCAACATATATCAAAATGAGGGAATTCTAATACATGTGGAAATCATCAAAGCCACACCCGGATTTCTTCTAATCCTCGGTCTCTAGGACGAGCCATCCCCTCGCACGCTCCCTGTACCTGTAAAATAAAAGGGGTCCCACGACGGGGTGAGCTAAAGCTCAGTAGGAGAATCGCCCAAGTGGGCTACTCACCACCTAAGTGCAAAGGTACGTTCCAATTTAAACAAATATCTGCCAAATGCATGATCTCATTTCAATGTCTACGTGATCAACTCAGATCCCGAGCCCTCACCGACTCTCTCACACTCGCCTAAGCCTCGTATGAGAATTATTAATTTATTAGTGGGCAACCCTCCGATGAATATATATATCAATTGGGCCGCTCCGACGATTGATATATATTAATTGTTTGTGGACTACCCTCCGATGAATAAATATCAACTGGGCCGCTCCGACGGTTGATATATTCTTTAATTTTTGTGGACTACCCTCCGATGAATAAATATCAACCAAGCCGGCCCGACGGTTGATATATTATTTAGTTTGGACTACCCTCCGATAATTTACATTTTAGACTACCCTCCGAACCTTATTTCTCTAGACTCATCTCATGCACTCATTCCTATATTCCTAGGATGTTCCAGTGCATATGGAATGCATGTATGCCGCTCCAATTCGCTTTAAATCACATGCAAATATATATACATGAATATATTTTACATAAAACTTTAAATCACACATCAAAAATTAGCTCAATGGCTATCAGATCATACACTTAGCAATCAATTTAAATCACCGCCAACCCGTACTTTCACAAAAATATATATTTTTAGGAATATTATTCCGAATAGTGAAACCCTCGCTTACTATTCTTAAAAATCACAAAACACCGGTTCACTTAGTGAACTCGTTAATCCACGCCATTCGCCCAAAGCATATCAAGCAAGCATTTAATGTACAAATTAACAACCATCACAACCAAACAAATTCTCAATTATTTCGCGGCCACTTCGCCACAAGAGAAAATCCCAAATAAATTCCTCTACAATTTTGGCCCCATGTTTCAGATCGATCAAACGGCCCCTACGGCCTCAAACTAACCGAAACACTAAAACCCTTAAAATGGGAATAAACGCAAGTAGGAGAAAATCCTACCTCTTGAGTTGTCAAAACTCCCGCAAACCCGGTCCACATCGAGCTCGCTCCGCGCAGAACGTTTTTCCCTCTTACTCCGTCGAAATCCAACGATCCGATTTCCCACAATTCTAGAGAGAAGGAGGACATCCTCTCTCTAGAAACGCCATTTTCATTCTGTTTTCCAATCACGCGCCCACTGCTTTTTGCCTATATTTTCATTTGAGAAGGTCACTGTTCATGATTTGACATTTCTCATTTAATCCATTTTATTTGATTAATTCCTTCTTTCACCAGTTTTGATGTTCGGCACTACCTTGGTCGTCCATTTTCATTATTTCTCTACTCATACCACTTATGGTACATGAGTACATGCTATCTGCGGTTTTTCGTCAAGATCGGTAAAATCGGTTACAGACCGAACAATGATGCCTCTAAAAAACGTGCCGACCGATCGCTTCGAAAATTATGAAATTTTACGTGCCAACTAGATTTCCGAGACGATTCCAACGGTACGATCCGTTTTGCCATCCGAGATCTAGAGAATTAATTACGGATTTTTAACCGTAATTACACTTTTGTAATTAAAATTACGATTTTGCCCTTATTCCAGAATTTGGAATTTCTCGGGTCTTACATCTATATATATATATACATATCTATATATATATATAGATATATAAAATCTATATATCTATAGATGTATATACATATCTATATATATATAGATATCTATCTATAGATATACATATCTATATATATAGATATCTATATATAGATCTATAGATATCTCTATATATCTATAGATGTATATACATATCTATATATATATAGATATCTATCTATAGATATACATATCTATATATAGATATCTATATATAGATCTATAGATATCTATCTATGAATATACATATCTATATATATAGGCCTATCTATATATAGATCTATATATAGATATATCTATATACATGCATATATATAGACTCATGTATATCTATAGATAGATATCTATATACATCTATATATATAGATATGTATATATATATATAGATATCTATATATAGATTTATATATATAGATATATAGATAACTATATATATATATACATATCTATATATATAGATGTATATAGATAATATGTATATATATATATAGTTATCTATATATATAGATGTATATAGTTATCTATATATATAGATATATCTATATATATATATATATATATATATATATATATATATCTATAGATAGATATACATATATATAGATATATACATCTATATAGATATATCTATATACATCTATATATTAAGATAATATATACATGTATATATATAGATATATAGATTTATATATCTATATATATATATAGATATGTATATATAGATATATACATATTTATATATAGATAACTATAAATAACTATAGATTTATATATATATATATATATATATATATATATATATATATATATATATATATATATATATATATATATATATATATATATATATATATATATAGTTATCTATATATATTGAGCACAAAAGAACCTAAATCTTTTAGAAGCTTTTAGGTCTTTTAACTTGATATTGGAGTTTAAGTTGAGAACCTGACTTGAATAGCTATTTTGACAGAGTACTTATGAGATCTCCATAAGTAAGGGTATCAAATTAGTTATTCCTCCATGTTTTCTCTAGGGCATCTTGAACTCATCATTTGAAAGCCTTAGGAGCCATAAAGGAATCTTTCTTTCGATGAGGCTCACAGCATACATTATACCATCAAGGTTACTAAGAACACATCATAATACCATTTAAGATGCTCCGGTGTTCTACGTCTTAAAGTTTTGTAGAATTTGGAAGTTCTTTCCTCCATAAATGCTTGGATCTTTATGAAATGTTTAAGTTTTATAGCATAGACCGATCTTATAATTGAGTCTTGCTCTCCTTCCTCATTTGTACTTTTTAAGATATGAAATCTTTCTTTTTCACTTAGGTAGTTTTCCCACCAAAGTTTTAATGTGCCATTGAAACCTGCTGTGATTAATTGAACAGCGTTCAGTCATCATGGGTTGCAAATAGCGATAGGCTGCCATTTGTATTGTGAAGCACAATAAAAATTTCATGTTCTGATAGAGCATCTATATTCCAAGAATAGATGTCATTGCTGTTATAACTATTTTGTTTTGGTTGTTTTTCTTCAAATTGCAGATCCGGAGGAGTGGGTCTTTGATAAAAAATTTTTGATCTTTGATGCCAGGTTTTTAACCTGTTTATTTGTTCATCATCTTGCTCGGATGTTTGTAAATTTTCAATAAGTTGTTCAGAAGCAATTGAACTTGTTTCTGTTCCACTTGAAAATTTATGACTTTGAACAGAGGGATCTTTATTTCTATTCACTTGCTAGTTTTGGGTTAGAAGTCTTATTAATTCGTCATTATTTTTGTTACCTCCTAATTTAGGGTTTTATAGGTTTGAATACTTAGAACTTTCTTGTTTTCTTCCTTTTCATCTTTTTTCGAGTTTATAATTTTTTGCTTAAAGTATTTACTTTCAATTACCATTTAATTGAGTTGAAAGTGTTCTAAAATTGATTTGTAAAATTATTTTGTTGTTGAATTCCTTTTATATCTTAATTTTGTCATTACATTTTCATACTTCCTTTGGAGTCAATTTGTTTGAAAGGTGAGGCTATTATTTCAACACCTTGAGCTTTTATTTTATTTCTTCCAAGGAGGATGAGTTGATACTATCTTCTTTTCGAGTAGTATTTGACTTCCATTCCTTTTTGGAACATATTTATTTGTGAAAAAGGATATTTTGTTGATTATTCACGGCATATATATCAAAATATGTGAACATTGGAATATTCATTTCCATTGTTTCCATAGTTTGACTCATTGATTCTCTAAATTTCTCTTTTGTTTCTTGAGATAATTTTGGGGAAAAACCATTCTTTTTCTTTATGTTCTTGATTTTATTTCTTTTCTTAAATATTCTTTGTCTATTTCAAACACATTTATAGCGTATCATGTTGGTGAGAAAGGCTCATCACATTAAAGTGACATCATTTGAAAAATGTTGGAGATATATCTGGAGAATTTTTGAATGTTTGGTTCGATCCTTGTATATTTTAAATGCGGAATAGTAGATGAATAGTCTGCTTCTTCTAGATTTAAATTTGGCAGGCTGTTGATGTCTTTCCCAGAAGGAGTTCTAATTTCTAAATAAGAGTTAGAAGACCTTTCAGAATATGTTCTTGTTAAGTTTTCTTTTCTTGGCTCAAAATTAATTTGAACATTTCCTTGTCCATCTTCTATTGCTGGATAAAAGTTTTGGTTGTTCAATAGGTTTTGGAGCTAAAGAGTTGTTTAAAATTCCATTCGGAGGATTGTGTCAAACATTCCCATGGGTGGGTTTTGGAATTATATTGTTGAATTCTTTTCATTTGCTTGCTGGAAGTGGGTTTGATCTTTTGGTGAGGACAAAAGGCAATTTGGGTTGACTCACGAAGTCATTGCTATAGTATACTCACAGCATACTATAAGTATGTTCTGGATCTGAGGTCCATGTCATAATTTTTGAGTTTGAATGTTTAGAGTTAAGGCTTTATGAATGCTCTTATCATTCCCATACGAGTCCAACTCTAAGTTTGGATAACAGGTGAAATACACCGGTCTAAAAGATGTGTTTGTTTCCATTAATCCTAAAAGGGAATCCTGGAATTTGTTATGTCTTGCATCACGCAGACATATACATATAGGTTTGTCTAATCCTAACCTGGTTAAAGGTTTGTTTGCTCACGGATAGCTCACATGTAAAGACTTTGAATTTTTCTTTTGAATTTGTTCTAAATCCTTGAAATCTAGGAGTTCAATAGTTTTACGTCACCGGAACTTCCTATTGAATGAGTATTTTCAGAGATTTTGATTCTATAATATTTTCTAAATTCAAAAGTTCCTATTTTATATAGTTCCTTTATATTTTGAAAATTCAAATCTCCTATTTGAAGTTTCAAGGAGATTTGAAGTTTGAGGCCTCTTATGCTAT
Source organism: Tetrastigma voinierianum (assembly GCA_016808115.1). Classification (NCBI taxonomy): domain Eukaryota; kingdom Viridiplantae; phylum Streptophyta; class Magnoliopsida; order Vitales; family Vitaceae; genus Tetrastigma; species Tetrastigma voinierianum. Next base: position 82,542 of record JAEQBH010002879.1, read on the forward strand.
GGCAATAAAGAAGCCTCAAACTTCAAATCTCCTTGAAACTTCAAATTGTTGTTTAAGGTCTGAGTTGGTATCGAGCCAAGTTCTTACAAATTTTGATTAAATTTACATTTGTACCCTTCCAGAAATAATTGCTTGATTCCTCACAGTTAAATTTGGTCGACCCGATGTATCGTTGGTCGACCATAAATCCCGGTGAAATTAGGTAGGCCGTGGTGGTCTGTAAAGATTACGCATCCGTGACATGGTGCCCTTAATTGGCCTTTGTTGAATCACCCTTAGTAACCAACTGGGTGCCCTTCGGTGGGTTCCACTCACGGGAATATCATGTTTTCTAGGCATTTTCTTTCGCCTCATTAGAGAATCGAACCCGGGACCCGGGGGCTTAGGGTCAATGGGGAGCATCTCTACTACCAACGACTAGTAGTTAAATCTGGGAGTGAAATCTTTTAGTTGAATAATTCAATTGTGGACCATTCGAATGCAGTGAAATCTAACAATTGAAATTTTGTTTTGAAATCTTGTTTTTTAAGATTCCGCCATATCATGTTTGAGGCATACATCTCTATGATAGGAAAAGGCTTTTGGGTGAGATACCTAAGCGAGAGTTCCTTAACTTTGAATTTTGGCTGTTTGACCGCTTTGGGTATGTTCGCCGAGACCGGGGTAAAGTTTTTCTTTAACCTTTGAAATAAAGGTTTAATTAAAATTCTAAGGTTTGAGTGAACTTCATTTATAGTTTAGGCTACCTAAAATCTTTGTAGTTGTGTTTTATCTTTTAATTCATCGGGAAATTTGTTATGAAATCAATTGCTCTTTGTATAGGTTTTATTTGACTTTATGAATGTCAAATCCTAAAAACCTAACATTTGTTTAAAAACAATTTTATTTTGTTGCGAGATTACTAAACCATTATCTTTCTTGCAATCTTTTGAAAAATTTTTAAATGTTTGAAATGCTCTTCAAAGAAATTTGAAAATATGAAAACATCATCAATGTATCTGATAGAAATGTAGTGTATTCATTAAATATTTCATTCATCATATTTTGAAATTACGGGGAAGGAGCATTTTCAAGAGCGAGCGGCGTACATTCCATTCATAATGTCCAAATGGAAGGCTGTGAATGCGGAGTTTTATACCTATCTTAAGTTTTATTTGAATTTGCCATGGCTTGATTTCATGTCAATTTTGAAAAATTGTGGCATTATAAATCTTTAATTAAATCCTTTTTATTAGGTATTGGATACCTAATCCATTGAGACTTTATTCAATGGTTTATAGTGATTACCAACCTTGGAGTTCCTGCTTTCAAGTTACGAAGCCTTTTGGACATAAAGGCACCTGACTCCGTAGTGAATGACTTGGTCTTATAAGTTTTTATTTAGAGATCCATTAATTTCCTTTTTGCAATATTCGAGGAGTTACGGACTCATTTGAATAGGTCTTGCTGTAGGAATTTGTTTTCAGAAAAATGTCATATGGTAATGAAACCATATCTTGTTTTTCTATTCAAAATGCATTAGGTATGAAGAGCAAAGATTTTGCTCTATTTATCTATAAAATCTATATATACATATATATAGATGTATATACATATCTATATATATAGATATCTATCTATAGATATTTATATATAGATTTATATATATTTATATATATATGTATATATATATATATATATATATATATATATATATATATATATATATATATATATATATATATATATATATATATATATATATATAAATATCTATATAGATATATCTATATATACATCTATATATATAGATATGTATATACATCTATATATATAGAATATATAGATTTTATATATCTATATATATATATAGATATGTATATATATATATATATATATATATATATATACCTTATATATATATATATATATAATTATCTATATATATAAATATGTATAATTATCTATATATATAAATATGTATATATCTATATAGATATCTATATCTATATATAGATATATAAAATCTATATATCTATATATATAGATGTATATACATATCTATATATATAGATATCTATCTGTAGATATACATATCTATATATATAGATATCTATAAATAGATTTTATATATCTATAAATGAATATAGATATTTATATATAGATATAAATTTATATATAGATATCTATATATATATATATATAAATATATATAAATCTATATATAAATATCTATATAGATATATCTATATACATCTATATATATAGATATGTATATATATATAGATATATACATATTATATATATAAATAACTCTATATATATACATATCTATATATATAAATATGTATATATCTATATAGATATATACATATCTATATATATAGATGTATATAGATATATATATATATATATAGATATATCTATATTCATATCTATATATATATAGATATATAAAATCTATATATCTATATATATAGATGTATGTTAGCCCAAACTAGAGTCAGTTGACTGCGAGATCAGCCAGCCGGAATACAAGTGGAGGTCGGGTTGCAGACGCCACTTTAGAAAATCGGAGCGAGTCTCCTTTGTACGGGAATACCCAAATACAAAGCACAATATAAACACAGCTCCCAATCGCTAACGTATATGCAATATATATATCCCAAATCTGACCACTTGGGCCCATCAAGCTGTGCTCAGCTTACTTACATATATCAAACTATATCAATAGTTTCAGAGTTAATATTTTTCTCTTAAACAATACATATATTAAGATTAGAAATTCTAATACATGTACATATCGTCGAGCCAAAGCCACAATCAGGCTTTTCTTCTAATCACAGTCTCTAGGATGATAGATCTCGCCATGCAACTCCTGTGCACGTAAAGGGGATCCATGAATCCCACGACGGGTGAGCTAAAGCCCGCAGGATAATCGCTCTGCGGGCTACCACCTAAGTGCCAAGACCCGAGAAATCTCCACTTCGAATATGGGCAAAATTCTGTAATTTTTGATTACAAAATTGTAATTACGGTTAAAAATTCGTAATTAATTCTCTAGATATCGGATGACAAAACGGATTAAAACATGGAATCGCTCTAAAAATCTGAAGAATGTGAAAATTTCGTAATTTTCTTCTCAGATCGAATCGACATCGCCGAGGCATCGCGCTTCGTGCCGTGAATCGGTTTTCAATGCAACGAAGCTACATATAACATGTACTTATACCATGAGGGTATGAGTAGAGAAATGGTGAAAATGGACGGCCGATAGTCGAATATCAAACTGAAAAGAGGACATAAGGGTCATTTTTAAGTTTGATTAAGTCACTAAATGACGGCAGGGTGAATAGTTGTCTCTCCCCAAATGTTAAATGAGAGACAAACGTGAGAGGGGGTAATTTTCCTGTGCAAAGAGCTGATTTCTTAGAGTTAGAGAGAAGGAGCAACTTCTAGAATCACGATGATCCGACCGTCGGCGGTCGATGGAGCAAGAAGGGAAACTGTTCTACGCAGCGAGGACAACGCGTGGACCTCGGATTTGGGAGTTTCTTCAAATTCCTTGAGGTAGGATTTTCTCCCTACGCGGTAGTTTTATTCTATTTTTGAGTTGCCGCGATTGCTTTGCTACTTGAGGCTGAGGAAGCCGCTTGATCGGTCCCAAAACATTGACCGAATTGTTAGACCTCGGATTTTTTCCAACCGTGGAGTGCCGTAAAATAGGGCTGTCGGGTGTCATTTCTACCAAAATTTCGCTTTAAATGCATGCTTGATATGAGAAAATGCCGAATGGTAGTTTGATCGGTCCCAAAACATGGGACCGACTCAGAGATTTTTTAGATATCTCGCGCTCCCAGGCTGTTAAATTGAATTTTTGGTATGGTATCATAATTTATTCAATAAATTATGCTTTTAGTGTCTATAAGATAGAGATGGGTATAAATCTCGGGTTCCAAAAGGTGGAACCGAGGGTCAGACATGTGGGCTGCCCGTGGACAGCCCATCGCTGCTCTCGACTGCTAAAATCAGTCCCTTGGTCAGGTGAATCGATAAGAATTGTCCATATGCATTGTGTGTTTGAGTTGTTGAAATGAATGGCTCGAAAGGTGTGGAATTAAATAGATTAATACATGAATTTTAATGTGTTAATATAATGACGGTAATTATATAAAATATAATTGCAGTTTTGTAGGCCATTGAGATGATTTCCAAATGCAGCATCATAAGTTTTATGTATTATGAGGTCACAATTATGTGGAATATAATTGTGTGTGTAGGTCATTGGAGATGAGTTTGACTATTAGCCCAAGTGAGCTTAATTTTTGATGTGATATATGAGTTGTATAATTACTATAACATGATTGTGTGATTTGATTTATGAGTATATTCATGATTATATATTTGCATGTGTTGTATGAATTCATTGAAATGGCATCATAATGCATTTCCTATATGCACTGGGTATCCTGTAGAGATAGGAGTTATGCATGGTATAAGTCTGGGTAAAGACGGTCTCGCAGGATACTTCAAAAAACAAGTTAATTATCTGAGGGTAGTCCATTAAACTTAAAATATCAATCATCTGAGCGCCCAATTGATATTCATCTGAGGGTAGTCCATTAGTCAATATATATCAATCGTCTGAGCGCCCAATTGATATATATACATCGGAGGGTTGTCCACCACAAAATAATAATTCTGCTGTATACTGAAGAGTGTGAGAGAGCCTGAGGACTCGATCCGAGCTGGTCATGCAGACATTCAAGTAGGACTGCGAATGCTTGAATGTGTGTTTAAATTGGAACATTGCACTACACTTAGGTGGTGAGTGTTCACTTGTGTGGCTTAATCTCCCATCGAGCCTTAGCTCACCCTGGGCCGCTGGATCCCCCCTTTTCGTACAGGAGCGTGCGAAGACTCGTCGTCTCGAAGGATAAGAAGAAAGCCGGGTGTGGCTTTGATGATATTTACATGTATTAGAATTTGAGTATTTTAATATATGCTGTATAAGAGTAAAACATTGAACCCTTGAAACTATTGATATAGTTTGATATATGTGTTTGAAAGCACATTTGATGGGCCCAAGTGGTCAGACGGGATATGCATATATCGCATATATTGCTGATTGGGACAGTTTATACAGTTTCTAGACTAGTAGAGCTCCCTGCACAAAGGAGACTCTGCCTCGATTTTCTCTAAAGTGGCTGTAACCCGACTCCACTTGTATCTCAAGGGTCGACGGGCAGTCAACGGACTCTGCTCGCGCCACAGCCTGGTGACGAGCTAGGTATACGAATACCCAGGAGCCTTGCCCATCCATCACCACTGGGTGGTTTGGGATGGAGGTAGGTGTGTGCCTAGAGATGGAGGCTTGGGCTTAGGCCATGGAAATGTAAAACATCACCACTAGGTGTGGCCTGATGTTTGAGCTCTAGGCATGGATTGCCTAGGAAAATCACTTGATGTTAGACACTACTCGCATGCAAGTGATGTGTTTTGCGTGATTTTGTGAATTATTTGATGATTGGTGTATGCCAGTCATGTCAGGTTTGGTGTGCATGACATGTTTCATGTGTTGATATTTTTATGTGTGCTTGGTGATTAGCACATAGATGAGTTAAGGAAATATTTTAGAAAATATTTTTGGGTTGTTGGAAAGTGAGAAGAAATTTTAAAGACAAGAAAAAATAAATTTTACTAAATTTATTTGGTGAGAATTGAAGAAAATAATTTCTATGATTTACAAGTGGTAAAATTGAAGAAATTGGAAGAAAATAAATTTTATAAATTTATTTGAGGGAGAAAAATTTTTCGTGAAAATCGAGAAGGAAAAATAAATTTTATAAATTTATTTGTCATGAGGTGAGAAAATAATTTTCTAAGGTTTTGATGGGTGTAAAATTTAAGAATACAAATAAATTTATAAATTTATTTGAGTATTAAGGAGAATGAAAAATAAAATGATTTTTGTGATTTTTAATGATTTTTCCAATTTCGAAATAAATGAAAAATATATATATTTATAATGAAAACGAAAAAAATTTAAAGTGTAAAATTGAAAGTGGGCTACTGCACAATTTGTATTGGAAGGAATCAAAATGTATTGCAATACAGTTGTTGGTCTTGGATTAGACACAGGTGAAGAAGTACAGTAAGGCCGGGATCAGACAAAATATGTCGCAAGCCACAATACAGCGACGATGACATCTGGCTAGGTAAAGAAGGCGCGTTAGGGCGCGCTGGGCGCGCAGCGCATGCTTAGGGCGCGTAGGCGCGCGCGTGGTAGATGGCTGGCAGGAGCGCGCGGCGCCGCGCAGCGCGCGGACATCGGCGGACGCTAAGCTGGCGGCGCGCGCGGGAAGTGACGCTGGTAAGGCGCAGCGCGGCAGGGCGCAGCGCGCAGCGCGCGATGCGCGAGCGCCAGCGCGTGGCCGCTGGGCGCCGCTCGCGGCTCGGGCGCGCTGCCGTTTCTCGCCGTGACTTGCGTACTCTTACTGCCAGTCTCGTCACCTTGCATTTTCTCGAGTCAGGGCTTGACAAAGTTGCTCGTGAACCCGTCATGAACACCGCTCATCTCGGAATTTTTCGAAAAAAAAAAAAAAATTTTTTTAATTTAATTAAAAATCAAATAAAATCAAATAAAATTTGATAAAATTTTCGAAAAATAAAATTTTCAAAGATAAAATTTTTTGAAAATAAAATTTCATTGAAAAACAATATTTAAATGCAAAATTCATTGCGTGATACACTGAGCTATGTGTATGATTAGCGTCTCTAAATGTGGTTATGCCTTGTGTGGATATCAAGGTTGATTTAACTACCATTTGAATGGTGATCACATGTAATCACAGAGGGAAGTTATATGCATGATGTGATGCGATAGAAAGATGAATACTAAGGTTACGGACTACACTTAAGTGACTTGGATAATTTAAACGAATGTGTTGTTCCAAAATTTTATTTGAATAAAACGAATTAAGTGGGTCAGAATTCTAGCACCACTTAGAAATGACTGTCAGGCCTATTATTGTTAAGCTCATCGTATATGCATTGCTAGTTAGATCAAAGAAGTTAGATGACTCCCTTGCTGCCATGTTAACTGTAAATGGCTAGTAGAGTACGTAGGACGTAGAGGATCACTGGCACTCCGGTTAGGCACAATCAAAGGTTTGATCGCTGAGGCTTTGCCGAGGCCGCTAGACATAAGAGAATGCCATCTGTGAGACTCGCGGGTATAGCGTAGACAAAAGAAGATCCTCTAGTAACCTCCGCAGGTTTGTGACGATCATCTCGACACTACAGGAAGAGATCCGATGGTGGTAGATCATCGCTCATGCACCCAGAAAGTGTTAGAGGCTACTGAGATTACCTCCCGACACGACTCAGATTAGCTAGCCGCGTCTAGCTAGAGAATGAGGCCTAACATAAGTGGAAATGGGCAAGGACCTCAGAGACCTTGTGAGGGAGCCTGCTGTGATGCGAATCTCCCCAGTGGATTAGGCGAGAATAGTACGATATGTCGAGGCTATAGTTAGAGATCTCGGGACTCTACTCACAATGGACCCGAGGATTTTGACATGTCGAGTCTCGAGGTCATCCCGAGGATGGATCAGCCGATAGCCTTAAGGTCGCTATCGGTCATGAAGGAGGATTACAAAATTACACGTTGCGACTGCACTCAGATTTCAAAGCACGATATTTTCCAGACAAAGATAATGAGTCCAAGTACATCAGGACAGCTTAGCTGGTTGGCTAGCGAGCCTTACCCTAGAGGACGAGGTGAGACCAAACCAGATCTACTCTCGAGTGGTGCGAGTTTGTGGATATTTTTCCTGCATGAGCTACTCCTGACTAGACTTCCACACAGGATGCAGACTTCTATCGAAGCTACACCCTAATACTTTACTCCATCTCTACGATCGCATAGAGGGCACCTATTGAGTCAGGAACCCGTGAGTCCAGCTTAAAAGAGCTATTGGACAAGGGGGTTTATTAGACCGAAAGCACTTCACCAGGGCGCCTTGGCCCTAGTTGCGAAGAAGAGGGGCAAGACCCTTCGACCGCACGACTATCGATCATTGGATTCGGGTTATGATCAACTCCAGACTCCATTAATGAGGATTGATGATTTATTTGATCGCTTGAGAGGAGCGCGAGTCTACCCAAGATAAACTTCGTGACCGGTTACCATCACCGAGGGTTAGGGATACTGATATCCCAAGACAAATGGGGTTAGGACGCTGCTATGGCACTTTGTATTTACGGTGATGCCCTTCTTGACAATTAACGCGGCTTAGCAAAGATTCATGATCTCATGCATATTAGTGTTCTAACCTTTATCTAGAATCTTTCATTTTGTCGAATCTTCGTGGATGACATTTTGATCTACTCCCACGAGTGGGAGCATGAGTATCACTCGGAGGATTGTTTTACAACCGTTAAGAGGCCATCACTATGCCAATTTCCAAGAAGTACGTGCCTTGAAGCCATCGAGGCAGATTGGGACACGTGTTGTCAACACTGAGGCCACGACCTAGAGAAGGTTGAGACAGAGATGAGTTTGAAGAGACCGAATGTAAATCTTCGAGGTACGTAGTTTCTTGGGATTGAATGGATATTACGAGAGATTCGAGAAGGGGCTGAAGTTGTCCATTTGAGACAGGATTATAGGGTTTCAAATTTATGGGACATGGACCTATGGTCAGGACGGTCCTTACTATAGAAAGAGAGATTGAGGACATACTTGAACACTGGATACAAAGCAGGCGAGAGGATTAGCTTTCTGGCTTCGGGTTATGGTAAGACTTCGTCTACATGAGTTTCCGTGACTAGGCAGGATTACATGAGTACCTGGATTACCCTGCAGAGGGGGATCCCAAGACTTTGGGACAATGCAGTCCCAGTTAGCGGTAGAACAGGAGAGTATACGAAATTTATTCCTCCACACCCTAGTACAGGTAAGAGGAACCAATTTCAGTTTAGATGTGTCATACAAGCACTTCCAACAACACAGATAGGCCAGAGGGGCCAGAGTGTGGGTCGAAGTCAGGGATAGATCAGTGTTACGCAGCGTACGTGAATGACCTTAGGTGGCAGAATCTATTGGTTGTTGATTGTCGCTTGATATGGATGAGTTGCACAACCATCCAAGTTGTCGCATCAGAACTAGGCCTGGCTTGTCATAATTCCGGCTACACGATACTGGAATCTGGGCTTAGAGGTTACACTTATAGCTTCAAGCATAAGATGTTCTTCCCTGTGATTTAGGTGAGAGGCTTAACTGTGGGTGCACGGTACGGCCATTCACCACTCATGGTGAGGTTGAGTTGTCTTTAGGACTACGCCCAATGAGTAATCACATAGTTGAATCAGGAATGTAAGAGGCTCCCAAGTAAGCCGAAGTTATGTGCCCGAGATGAAAACACAGGATGGTTATCGCGCCAGACTTAGAGTCGAGAGATAGAGCCTGTAAGACTCGAGGCTGGATACCCCTTTGAAATCCACTGGATGCTGTTTGTTGGCAAGGGCTCGTAAAGGATGATACATGGCATGGAGGAGCTGACACCATTGGATTGTCGTTGATTGTGACCTCGAAAGGTTAGCGTTACACACCAAGCAAGTGGTCAGGTAGGTTACGTGTGTATGGATTAAATACGTGGTGTTAGAGGGCATGCCATAACATGTCCTGATCATAAGGAAGAGACACTGCTCCTAGTGTAACTCGCCGACAACAATAGTTATCAGGCGAGTGTACGAATGGCATCATAGGAGGCATTGTATGGGAGACCATGTAGGTCATCGTTAGGATGGACCGAGTGCCAGAGATCCACCACTGTCCAGATTCGATTAGAGACACCACTGAGAAGGTGAGCTTGATACGATAGCGCCTTCACCACTCGTAGTCGCAAAGAGCTATAATGTGAGACGTCGACCCTTAGAGTTCGAGGTTAGTGACTCGCTTCTCCAGCGAACTTAAGCAGGAGTTGCCTGGCTCGCAAGCGCTGAAACCATCGCCGAGGTTTATCGGGCCTTTCGAGATTACTCGAGAGGATGTTCACTGCTAGCAGACGGCTAGCGTTACGCCAAAGATGTCGTGTCAACGAGGTGTTTCCACGCCCCATAATTCCGGAAATATACCCGCATCCACTTCATGAGGTGGATTGGGAGAGATTGAGATCGACACTGATGGGACCTTCTCGAGGAGTGACCAAAGGTGCATTGTTTGTAGTCGTGACTGTGTTTTGCGACGCAAAACCGTGAGGCTAGTGAGAGTGCTATGGCGGTAATCGTGGAGTGGGAGGAGTCAACGTGCGGGGAGCGAGACACGATGCTACCTATCCCTTCTCATTTAGGATGAAGGTACGTGATTTAGTCGCTTAAGGCTTCAACATTAGTTTACATGCATGATAGAGTGCGCGTTGCATATGCATGTGCGCGATTATGATAGTCCTGAATTTCGGGATGAAATTCTTTTTGAAGGGAGAATGTAAGACCCGAGGAAATTCCAATTTCGGAATATAAGAAACAATTTTGATTACAAAATTGTAATTACGGTTAAAATTCGTAATTAATTTCTAGATATCGGATGACGAACGGATTTGTACCGCTGAATCGTCTCTCGAAAAATCTAGTTAGCACGTAAAATTTCAGAATTTTCCGAGACAGTTCTGAATTTCACACGCTTCTTGCGCATCAAGCCAAAAGTCAGAATCGGTTTTCAATGCAACGAAAGCCACATATAACATGTGTACTTAAGGGTAAATTATGAGTGGTATGAGTAGAGAATGGTGAAATGGATTTGGCCGGGATAGTGTCAATATCAAATCTCGGGAAAAGAGGGCTATAAGGGTCATTTTTAAGTTTGATTAAGTCACTAAATGACTAAGAGGAATAGTTGTCTCCCAAAACAAAGCAAATGAGAGACAAAACGTGAGAGGGGGTAATTTTCTGTGCAAGAGTCCCATTTCTTTAGGAAGTTAGAGAGAGAAGGAGCAACTTCAGAATCATGGGCTTATCTCGACCGTCTAGCGGTCGATTTGAGCAAGAAGGGAAGCTGCTCTACTACGAGACAACGCTGTGGGACCTCGGATTTGGGAAAGTTTCTTCAAACTCCTTGAGGTAGGATTTTCTCCCTACGTGTGTTTTATTCCCATTTTTGAGTGTTTTTCGATGTTTTTGCTATTTGAGGCCGTGAGGGGTTGAGTTTGATCGGTCCCAAACATGGGACCAATTGTTAGAATTTCTTGGGGATTTTTCCCTCCATCCGTATGCCCGTAAAATTTAAATGCTCGGGGTGGTTTTATTTCACCAAAAAATTCGTTTCTTTAAATGCATGTTGATATGAGAAATGTCGAATGGTGTTTGATCGGTCCCAAAACATGGATCCAATGTGGAGATTTTTAGATATTCAGTCCGGCTGTCGGGACTGAATTTGGTGTTTATAATTACAATTTATTCAATAAATTATGCTTTAGTGTCTATAAGATAGGAGATGGGTAGAAGAAATCTCTAGCTCCAAAAGGTGAACCGGTTGTGATTACTGTGGCTGCCCGTGACAAATGATCGCTGGGTTTCCGGACTCTAAAATCAGTCCTGGGCTGTGAATCGATGGGAATTGTCCATGTATCAGGTGTTTGAGTCATGGGAAATTGAATGGCTTGAGTTGTGTGGAATTAAATAGATTAATACATGAATTTAATGTGTTAATATAATGACGTAATTATATAAAATATAATTGTGTTTGTAGGCCATTGAGATGATTTCAAAATGTTAATGCATAAGTTTTATGTATTAACATGAGGTCACAATTATGGAATATAATTGTGTGTGTGTCATTGATGAGTTTTGACTTCATTAGCCCAAGTGAGCTAATTTTGATGTGATATATGAGTTGTATAATTACATAACACATTTGTGTGGATTTGATTTATGCGAGTATATTCATGATTATATATTTGCATGTTGTATGAATTATTGAAATGGCATCATAATGTATTTCATATGCACTGCATCCTAGAGATAGAGTTAGTGCATGGGTATAAGTCTGTAAGACGGTTCAGAGGATAGCCTAAAATGTTAATTGATTTAGGGTAGTCCATTAAACTTAAAAATATCAATCGCTTCAGCGCCAATTGATATTCATCGGAGGGTAGCGTCCATTAAACAATATATATATCAATCGCCGGAGCGCCCAATTGATATATATATACATCGAGGGCTGTCCACTAATAAAATAATAATTCTCATACAAGGCTTAGGCGAGTGTGAGACAAAGCCTGAGGACTCGGATCCGAGTTGGTCATGTAGACATTCAAGTAGGATCATGCATTTGCTTGAATGTGTGTGTTTAAATTGGAACATTGCACTACACTTGTGTGGTGAGGCTCTAATTAGTGGCGAATCTCCCATCAGCCTTAACCACCTCACTGTGGATCCCCTTCGTGCAGTACAAAGATGTATGTGAAGACTAGTCATTCCTCAGGTTGATAAGAAGAAAGCCGGGTGTGGCTTTGATGATATTTACATGTATTAGAATTTGAGTATTTTAATATATGTTGTATAAGAGTAAAAACATTTGAACTCTCAAACTATTGGATATAGTCTGATATGTGTTTGAAAGGATACTGATGGGCCCAAGGTCGTGATTGGGTATATATATTGCATATATTGTTGATTGGGACAGGTTTATACAGGTTTTGTATTTGGGTAGAGCTCCCCGTACAAAGGAGACTCTGCCCGATTTTCTAAAGTGGCATCGGGTAACCCGACCTTCACTTGTATTCGCGGTTGACGGTAGTCACTGACCCCCATTTCAAGGCCACAAGGCGCAATGTTCCAATTTAAAAACAAACATTCAAGCAAAATGCAAGATCCTTACTTGAATGTCTACATGACTAACTCCGATCCCGTAGTCTCATCGACTCTCTAAATTTTCTGCCTTGTATGCGAGAATTATTATTTTATTAGTGGACAACTCTCCGATGAATATATATCAATTGGCCGCCTCCGACGATTGATATATATATTTGTTCAGGATTCACCATGAATAAATATCAACTCGGCCATCTCACGCTGATATATATTATTCGACGGACTCGCTTCCATAAATAAATATCAACCGGGCCGTCTGATTTATTGATATATATTATTTGATTTGGACTACCCCCGAATTTACATTTTTAGACTACTCAACTGCCTTCTGTGACTTATACCATGCACCACCTATATTCCTAGGATGTTCCAAAGGTATACTTAACGTACGTGGCGCGCTCCAATATAGCCTCTAATCACATGCAAACATATCAACACATGAATATATTCGCATAACATCCAATCACAATCATGTCATGTAATTAATCAATTCCAAACATCAAAATTAGCCTTCTACAATGATCATAATCATCTCCACGGCCTATGCTCACAATTATATTCCATATAATTGAGCAAATCACAATTTTTATTCCCAATGGCCTATACATACACAATTATATTCCATATAATTTGACCTCATGTTAATCCTCATTAAGCATTAACCTATTGATTTCTACACGACACCAACTCAAGTCATTCGACCACAAGTCAAATGCCCAAAACACATGGATGATTTTTATCCATTTCACATACAAACTCTGGACTGCTTACGCCTCCCAAATAGCGGCTGTCCACGGGCAGCCCATACTTTCCTACGCCGGTTCCTGTGGAACCGATTTCCATTCCCATTTCCTATCTATAAACACCTGCACAATTTATCAATAAATTATGATCTTAACACCTCAATTCACCCTCTAAAACAGGAAGTGGGTCAGCCCACGGGCAAATTCACTCATCCTACATCGGTTCTAATTTTTTGAAACCGCCATAGCTAATCCCGGTCCCATACATACCAACATAGAATTTAAAGAATAACTCAACACAAGGAATCAATCGATTTTTCCTGTGGGTTCACCTGAATAAATCTAAATGTCCAAAAATATTTTCCATAATCTGATCCCATGTTTCGGATCAATTAACAACCCATTCTCTAAAAGATTTATTCACATCAAGCACATGATTTAAAGAGAAAATCCCCAGAATTGAAGAGACCCAAACAGCCCTCGCCCCGGCGCCTCGATGGTCAAAGAATTCCCAAGAAAATTCCAACATTCGGTCCCATGTTTGGGACCGATCAAACGGCCCCTCACGGCCTCAAACTAACCGAAACATCAAAAAAACACTTAAATGGGAGTAAAACCCAAGTAGGGAGAAATTCCTACCTCTTGGAGTTGTCAAAAACTCACTGTGTGGTCCACGCTGCATCAGCCCACAGAACGTTTCCCTTCTGTCTGGCCGACGCCAACGGTCCGATCACAAGAGCTAACCTAGAGGTAGGAGGTGCTTCTCTCCTAAAACCCTCAAAATTGGTGGTCGGCCGGAAAATCGCCAAATCACGTTTTTCCCCTTTGCTTTAATTTGAGAAGAAGACCCTATTTGCTATTTCACTTCTCTAGCCACTTAAATCAACTCCCATAATTACCATTTTGTCCCTCTTTCGTATTTGATATTCGCACCAATTCTACGTCCATTTTCATCATTTCTCTACTTATACCACTTATGGTACATGAGTACATGTTATATAGTGGCTTGGTCGATCGGGGAACCGATTTACTTCGCACCAAACGCACATGCTCAAAAACGCGGTTTCCATTCCGACCGCCTCGTAAAATTACGAATTCTTACGCTAACTAGATTTCCCGTGAGACCTATTCCAACGGTACAATCCGCTTGGCCATCCGAGATTCAGAGAATTAATTACGGATTTTAAATCGTATCATAATTCTTGTACTAAAATTACGATTTTGCCTTCTTTTTCCATAAATTGAATTTCTCGGTCTTACATTCCTCCTTAAAAGGAATTTCATTCCTAAATTAAACGATCTTTATCAAACACATGCATATGCAACGTGCACTCTATCATGCATGTAAACTAGTCATTTAATTCTTAAACGACTAAACTACGTACCTTCATCCCGAAACAAGAAGGGATAGGTGGCCCGCATCTTGTCCCGCTCCCATCGCTCGAATTCCTCCACTCCACAAAGGCCGCCATAGCACTTCACAGCTCCCACGGTCTCAAGGCCGCAAACCCGATCACGGCTTATCAACAATGCACACTGGTCCTTCCTCAAGGTCCCATCAGTGTCAATCTCAATCTATCCACAATCCACCTCATGAGCTGGATCTGGAGCATACTCTCGGAGCATGGAGACGTGAAATACCTCTCGGACACCTGACATGTCAAGCAGAATGCTAACCAGACAAGAAGGTGCCTTACCCTCTCGAAAGTATCCTCGAAGGTCCACGAACTTCCCAAACATAGCTTCCCGCGCTTATTTAACCTCGACTAATTCCTCTTAGGAATCACCTTCAGAAAACGTGATCCTCCCTTTCATTACCAACACCCGTGATCCCGAGTGTTCCAAGTGATCCTCAATCTCTCTTCTATGGTCGTGGTCAGTTCCTAATCCATTGAGTCCATGCCCCGAGGCGAAGTCCTACGATCCCGTCTAATGGACAACTTCAAATTTTACTCGTGTCTCTCGTAATACCCAAATTAATCCCAAGAAACTACGATCTTGAAGATTGACATTCGGCCCTCCCAACTCATCACCGCCAACTTTCAGTCGACCGACACCCCGGTGTTGTCACCACGTGTTCCAGTAATCTCCTCAAGAAGCTAAAACTCGACTTCTCACGAACTTAGCTGCATGTACAGCGTCTCTAACCAGAAAACAATCCTCGCGATACCTTATTCCGCTCGACCGGGAGTAGATCAAAATGTCATCCACCTACGACTACAACAACCGATCTAGATAGGGTTGGAACACCCTATGCATGAGATCCATGAACGTTGCTAGCGCATTCGTCAATCCAAAGGGCATCACCGTAAACTCAAAGTGCCCATAACGCGTCCTAAACGCTGTCTTAGGGATATCCATTTCCCTAACCCTCGGTTAATGGTAACCAGTGCGGAGGCCTATCTTAGAGTAGACTCGCGCTCCTCAACTCGATCAAACAAATCACAATCCTGTGAACGGGTACCCGATTCTCGATCATAACCCTATCTCAACTCGTCGATGATCAATGTACGCCGAAGGGTCTTGGCCCTCTTCTTCGCAATCCAGAACCGGCGCCCAAGGTAAAGTGCCTTGGCCTAATGAACCCCTTGTCCAAGAGCCCTATAGCCGGACTCTAAGTTCCCGCAACTTAACTCGTGCCATCCTATGGAGTCGCAGAGATGGGTGAATATATCAGGTGTAAACTCAATACCGGTCTACATCCCTATGCGGAGGTAGTCCAGGTATCTCATCTGGAAAAACATCCACATATTCGCACACTACTCGAGGTAGATCCAAGTCTGACCTCTCCTTGTCCTCTAGGGTAAGGCTCGTTAGCCAACCCGCCAACTGTCCCTAGCACTTGTACTCATATACTGTCTGGGGAAAAATATCATGTTTGTCCCCCTGAAATACAACACGAGTACCGTCCTGCGTGTAGGCGGTAACTCTCCTACGCTCACAATTGATAATGATCATGCAAGCTATCAGCCAATCCATCCTCAGGATGACATCGAACTCTGACATGTTCATAATCCTCAGGTCCATTGTGAGTAGAGTCCCCAGGATCCTAACTTCCAACCCGACATATCATACCATTCTCGCCTAATCCCTAGGAGAATTCACATGCAACGGCTCCTAAGGTCTCTGGGAGGTCCTTGCCCATTTCCATCATATTTGGGCCTCATTCCTCTAGCTAGAACGCAGCTAGTCTAATCCCGGTCGTGTCAGAGGTAATCTCCATAGCCTCTAACACTTTCTTTGTTCGCATGAACCAATGGTCGCCACCATCCACCTTTTCCCTATGAATGTCGGAGGATGATACGCCCTAAACCTCTAGGGGCTAGGATCTTCCCCGTTTACATGCTATACTAGCCCAAGGCGGATTCGGCCGTAATACCCTACAACTTTGAAAAGTCCGATCAAACACCGATTGTGCTCGATCAGCGTCCCGTGACGTCTCTACGC
Organism: Tetrastigma voinierianum; assembly: GCA_016808115.1. Classification (NCBI taxonomy): domain Eukaryota; kingdom Viridiplantae; phylum Streptophyta; class Magnoliopsida; order Vitales; family Vitaceae; genus Tetrastigma; species Tetrastigma voinierianum. The sequence continues at coordinate 99,584 of JAEQBH010002879.1, forward strand.
CCTCGAATTCTACTAGCCATTTACACGATTAAGACAACAAGAGTCATCTAATCCTCATTTCAAATCAATAGCAAATGCACATGCCAATAGACTCACAACCATGAACTCGATCTGGCCCATTTCTAAGGTGCTAAATTCCAACCACTTAATCTGCTTTATTCAAAATAAAATTTAGGCTCTTTGCTCATCATATTCAAATCCCTAAGGTCATAGTTCATAACCTTACCATTCACCCTTTTTCCAATACGCATTACACCATGCATATTATGTTCTACACAACTATCGCGCAATCTCGATTTCCAATTGGTAGTTAATTCCAATACAGTGTCTCTAAGGCATAACCACAGCCCCGAGACACTAATCATACACATAACCCAAAGGTATACACAATCAATTTCGTTTAAAATATTGTTTTCAACAAAATTTTATTTTCAAAAATTTTATTTTTGAAAATTTTATTTTTCGAAAATTTTATCAAAATTTATTTGATTTTTATTTGAATTTAAAAATTTTTTTTTTTTTTTTTTTTTTTGAAAATTTATTTTACAATGAACAGTGTTCATTTGGTGACTCAGAATCCAACAGCTGAACCGCCAAAAAACCGAGTCGAGTGCACAAAACCCCAACTCCGGCCCAACAAGCTCACTACAAGACAAAGCCGCCTCCTGTGCCACGCCAAAGTCGGCCAGGCCTGGGGCGCTCGGGCGCTCACAGAAACCAAGCCTCGTTGCGCCTACAGCGCCCGCCCACGCTCAAGACGCCGTCGCTGGGCACAAGACGCCAAAGACGCAAAGGCCAGGCCATTGCCAGACGTCATTGCCTCATATGTTCTCTGGGCAAGGCTGTTGCCACTCTATCATACGCTACTCGCGCTCTACCCCGCCGCTACGACTGGGCCAAGGCTTACACACTTCTCATAAGATCCGTCCGCTGCTGGGCCTACGCACACGCACGCCGCCTCACAGACCCCAAAGACGCCGACGCCGTGCCTCGCGCCCATCCAAGGCCCCCGCGCACGCCTCGCGCACCCTACCAAGGCCAAATACTCGCCCAAATACAAATTTCATGCTCATCCACAAATGGCAAAGAGCCCATCAAAAAATTTTCGTTCTAATTTTTTTTTTTTTTTCATTATAAATGAATTTTTTTTTTTCCACTATTTCCAAAGAATGGAAAAATCACTAAAATCTCTAAAAATCATTTTTTTTTTTATAATACATCAAATAAATTCTTAAAATTTATTTTCTTCACTCTCATCCAATAAATTCTATTAAAAATTTATTTTCCTTCATTTTTTTCCACTCTTGTACACTCGTACCACTCCAAAACATTTTCTTACACATTCATGCTAATCACCAAGCACACATCATTTCACAACCCACACACAACATGGCAAACACACCATTCACCAAACAACCAATTGATCACACACAAAACACACATGCCGTGTCCTAGTTTTGTTCCGTGCCTTTCCTAGGTAATCTCATACCTAAACCGAACATCGAACCACACCTAGTGGTGATGTTCTTCTTCAACCATGGCCTAAGCTCCAAATCCTCCATCCATAGGTTTCCACCTACCTAAGTTCCACATCAAACCACCTAGTGGTGATGGATACCCAAACCTCGAGCCCCAGGCATTCAGATACCTAAGCTCGATACCAAGCCGTGACGCCCCAGTGGGGTCCGTGGATCACCCGTCAACTCCGCTGAATAAGTGGAGGTCGGGGTTAATCGACGCCTACTTTAGGAAAATCGGCAGTCTCCTTTGTACGGAGCTCTACCCAAATACAAAGCCCGTATAAACCTGTCCTAATCAACAATATATGCAATATATATCCAATAATGGTCACTGGGGCCTACCAACTGTGGCTCAACACATATATCCAAACTATATCCAATAGTTTCAAGAGTTAATATTTTTACTTCAAACAATATATATATTAAGATTAGAGAAATTCTAATACATGCATATCGCTGCCAAAGCCACAATCCGGCTTCTAATCCACGGCCCTGTGATGAGCCGTCTCGCACGCTCCCGTGACTGCAAAAGGGGATCCCACGACGGGTGAGCCAAAGCTCAGTAGGAGAATCGCCCTAAGTGGGCTACTCACCACCTAAGTGCAAAGGCAAGTTCCACTTAAACAAACATTCAAGCAAATGCATTGATCCTACTTGAATGTCTACATGACCAACTCGCATCCCGAAGTCCTTTCACCGACTCTCTCTCACACTCGCCTAAGCCTTGTATGAGAATTATTATTTTATTAGTGGACAACCTCTCCTCGATGAATATATATCAATCAGCCAGCCCGACGATTGATATATATTATTTGTTTGTGGACTACCTCCGATGAATAAATATCAACTCGGGCCAAGCCCGACTAAGATATATATTATTCAATGATCAAGCCCGATAAATAAAATATCAATCGGGCCGCTCCGACGGTTGATATATTATTTGATTTGACTACCGAATTTACATTTAGACTACTCTCGAACCGCTCTTCTAGACTTATACCATGCACTAACTCCTATATTCAGGATGTCCAAAGGTATATGGGAATGCATGTATGCTAGCCCAATATAGTTCAATCATGCAAACATATCAACACATGAATATATTCGCATAACATCCAATCACAATCAAGTGTCATGTAATTAATCAATTCCAAGCATCAAATTAGCTCTCGGCTAATGACTCATAATCATCTCCAATGGCTCTGCGCTCACAATTATATTCCATATAATTATGCACCTACACTTTATTCCTAATGGTTTATACACACACAATTATATTCCGCGCATAATTGTGACCTCATGTTAACTTCATTAAGCATTAACTATTGATTTCTACACAAATAATAACTCAAGTCATTCAATTCACACAAGTCGTAAATGCCCAAACACATGGATGATTTTATCCATTTCACACAAACTGGACTGTTTTTACAGTCCCAATAGGTGCTGGTCGTCCACGGGCAGCCCATATCTTTACCGCCGGTTCCTCTTGGTGGAACCGATTTCCATTCCCATTTCCTATCTTATAAACACCCAAGCATAATTTATTGAATAAATTATGATCTTAACACCTCAATTCAGTCCCCAAAACAGGGGAAGTGGGCTGTCCACGGGCACTCCACCTACATCCTAATGCCGGTTCTAATTTTTGAAACCGATTTCCATAGCTAATCCCGGTCTCATACATACCAACATAGAATTTAAAGCACAATCTCAACACAAGCAGCCCACCGATTTTTTCCGGGGTTCACTGACAGCCCAAATGTCCAAAAATATTTTCCATAATTCGATCCCATGTTTTGGGACCGACCAACAACCCATTCCCGGCATTTATTCACATCAAGCACATGATTTAAAGAGAAAATTCCAGAATTAAAGAGACCCAAACAGCTCCCTCGCCCGGCAGTCTCGTGGATGGTCAAAGAATTCAAGAAAATTCTGCACCCGGTCCCATGTTTTGGGACTGACCAAACGGCCCTCACGGCCTCAAACTAACCGAAACATCAAAAAACACTTTAAATGGGAGTAAAAACTCAAGTAAAGTGGGCAAATTCCACTTTTGAGTTGTCAAAACTCAGAATTCCGGTCCACGCTGCAGCTCGCCCGCGGTAGAACGCTTCCCCTTCTTTCGTCCGTCGAATCGCCAACTATCCGATCACAAGATAACCTAGAGAGAAGGAGGTGCTTCTCTAAACCTCAAAATTGGTGGCTGCTGGAAAATCTGCTTTAAATCACGTTTTTCCCTTGCTTTAATTGGAGAAGAAGACCCATTTGCTATTTCGTCTTCTAGTCACTTAAATCAACTCCCATAATTACCATTTTGTCCCTCTTTCTCAGATTTGATATTCGGCACTACCTCGGCCGTCCATTTTCATCATTTCTCTACTTATACCACTTATGGTACATGAGTACATGTTATATGTGGCTTTCGTCGCATCGAAAACCGATTACTTCAAGACCAAACGCTGACATGTCTTCTCAAAAACGTGTCGATTCCGACCGTCTTTAAAAATTACTTAAATTTTACGTGCTAACTAGATTTCCTGTGAGACGATTCCAACGGCACAACCCGCTTTCATTATCCGAGATCTAGAGAATTAATACTTGATTTTTAACTTAATTACAATTTTGTAATTAAAATTACGATTTTGCCTCTTTTCCATAAATTGAATTTCTAAGTCTTACATATATACATATCTATATATATAGATTTATATATCTATAAATTTATAGATATATAAATCTATATATAGATATCTATATATATATATAAAAATATATATAAATCTATATATAAATATCTATATAGATATATCTATATACATCTATATATATAGATTTATATATATAGATATCTATATATAGATTTATATATATAGATAATATAAGTTATCTATATATATAGATTTATATATATATATATATATATATATATATAGCAGAAGAGAGAGGAAGTATATATAGTTATCTATATATATAAATATGTATATATCTATATATAGATATCTATATATAGATTTATATATATAGATATATATTATATTTATATATATAGATAACTATATATATATATATACATATCTATATATAGATATATCTATATAGGATATCTATATACATCTATATATCTAGAGCATATATATATATATAGATATATAAATCTATATATATATATATAGATATGTATATATATATATATACATAACTCGTACGCCCCAACTTTCGGGTGTCCGTTGACTCACCAACCTCGCTGAAATCTAAATGTCTCTGCAGACGAAACATACACTGAGTAATATAGCCACATGGCTCATATATCCATGCTAATAAAAACAAATATCTCAACTATATTCTCATAAGCTACGTTTGTTCTACAAAAAGATTTTATATTTTTACAAAATGTTTACTTAAAGCTCCACATTTCATTTCTTTCAAAGGGCTACCTTTGTTACGTATCATCTCCCCGATAGTCCTCAGACTAAAGGGGGTCCCAATGACGGGGTGAGCAAAGCCCAAGAGAAAATTCTCCTGCTGGGCGCTACTTCCCACCTAAACGGCATGCAATTTCTAAGATATATAAACAATCAATCACATTCCATACAATTATTCTCTATATGAAATGTCTATAACATGCATGAGATGCAACCCCTCATGTGACAGGACCCGACCCGGATACCCTTCCAGGGTACCCCGGGTGGTCCCGCCTAGTGGAGTCCCATTGTACAATCTCTAGGGAATGCACAAAGGGGCCCCACCTAAAAGAGAAGTAAATACCGCAAAGACCATAATACCTCAAATATATAGATAAATCCACGACCGACCTATCCAAGGGTAGGTCATAACCACATCATACATAAAAGGAACTCAATGAGTTTAATACTAATGTCAGAGCATTCTAAGAGTATTGTGGATTTAGGGGTACAAGTAGAAATGAATAAGTCCAATACAACAAACCTGTAATATATAAAATGCGATAGAGTAATGACAAATTGTGGCGAGAGAGCAATCACAATTAAGGCTAATAGGCCCTACGAACTGTCCGGACCTAGGGAACAGATTTAAACAATAAATGAGATAATAAACTTCAAAGGGAGGCATAGTTTATAAGGAAAAATAACCTTTTATGATTCAAAATGGTTCTCCTCTCAAAATCTTCCGTTCACTCTTTGTAAGTTCTGCTTAGAAACATTCACAAGAATCCAACTTTACCCTAAGTCCAACATATGCGCATCATGCTCAACAAATTAGCCGTCCTAATGTTAAGAAAACATAACTGAACTGTGCAATAACATAAAGCTAAGCACAAAACATGTATAGTCATCAAGGATAAAATAACCATGAATGCACAAAACCATGAGTATTTTAAAATAGTTATACCACATTTAGAAAATCAATAAACGTCCATACCACATAAACCAACGCTTGTACCGCACTCATGTACTCATCCTAAAACTGGCTGGTAAACTGACCACGCCACCGCAAACCTGTACTCGGGGAACCGGGCCGGGTCAAACCGACCACGTTACCGCAACCCAGAATACCAAACCGCTTCGTCAACCGAATTTCACGCTATCGCAAACCCATAATACCAAACTCGGCTTCGGGTCAAACCGACCACGCTACCGCGGCAACCCGTATCACCAAACCGCTTCGGGTCAAACCGACTCACGCCAACGCGGCAAACCCGCATTACCAAACCGCCGGGTCAAACCGACCTCCACGCTACCGCGGCAAACCTGCATCACTCAAACCGCGTCAAACCGACCACGCCAATCAACGCGTGGCAAACCCAAAATACCAAACCGCTTCTGGTCAACCCACCTCACGCTATCGGTAACCCGCACACCAAACCGCCGAATCAAACCGACCTCACTAAGCAATGTGGTAACTAATAAACCGCCGGGTCAAACCGACCACTAACAACGTGGCAAATCCAATAAACCGCTCTCATTCTCATGTACCTTCCAACAATACCGTGATCGCAGCCTACCACAAAAATCTCAAGATTCCCTTTCTTTTACAATAGTTTTTCAAGATAGTTTACAACCTCAATCCATGTACCCAAAATATCCAAACACACCGACTCATCCACGCACAAAGAAACTTTCAAATAGTTAAAATGTTGACAAAATTCACATGAAATGATAAACTTGTTTTATATGAAACCGAAAATCATAGTTCGAATGCAACCAACCATCCTGATCAAAACAATATATATGTAAAGTATTTAATCACAATAGATATATCAACACAATACCCCCAAATCATTTAAAAGCATTACAAACCACTCACGCACTACAAACGCCGCCTGTTCCCTATTAGATCGCCCACTACCTCACGTAAGTGCCTGTAATATAAATAAAACACCATTTAGGCTCCAATAACTGAACCAACAACATTGGGTTACCCCGAAGGCCTTAGAATAATTTTTAGAACTATGAAACCATCCCAATTGACCTACAGTCCAATTACACAAGCAGCCCTATGTACCCGATACCCAAAATTGGGGCTTTCACCCGAGCTAATTTAAATCAACCCATTCACACCTAAAACATCCAATTTCACTAATCCAACTTCAATTTTGTCCACTGACAATTGGTACTCTATTTCAGTCCCAACTTCTGCACTATAATTACGAAACAACCTAAAAATGGAAAACTAACCAACGGCGTCCAAAATTACAAACCACATATCAATGGAAGCCGAGACCGGGAACACATCGGTAGCCTCACCTTGGTCCAAAGGTTCTTGTGGTGGCGGAAGAGCGATCAACGGTCGGCCGAATTTGTTTTGTCGTATCTTTCAAGCGGTGATGAATGCGAAGAAAGGACCCGCGGAAATGAGTTCGAGGCCCAAAAATGGTGGAAGCGGCTATGGGGCGGTCGGAAATGGCACGAAATGGTAGAAAAATCAGAAAATACCGGTGACCCACGGTGGCGCCGCCCGCTAGTGAAATTTTCACGGCCGGAGCTTAGTCACAGATGTCCTCCTCCCACATGTCGGCGGCGTGTACGAGTGAAAGTGGCGGAATCGGCTCCTTTGGTTGAGGCAGGCGGCTGCAAATGGGTTAAAGCGACCCATTTTGGTGCTCACGGGTTTGAGGGTTTTCTAGGGTTTTTAGGCTCAAAGTGAGTGTTTGGGGCTAGGGTTTCCTTTGGCAAAGCTATGTATATATAGGCCTTAGGGTCGCTTCGGGTAAAATGCGAGAGCGACTTGGACCTTGCTAAGGCTCTTGTCGTTTGAACTTACGGGGTCATAACTTTTATCAGTAAGTCGGTTGGACGTTCGACCGGTCTATGAACTCGTATGGACAAGGCCTATGAAATGATGTTTTAGTAAACCCAAAACTATGCATCCTTGAAAAAGTCAAACTTTGAGTCCAGCCTCCTAAGTGTTGGTCAAACCTAGTCAAAATTTGGTCAAACTTAGTGAAACTTGGTCAAACTCGTATTATTGGTGCGGGTCATTTACATCATGCTCATGACGAGTCGACATTTCCCTCGCGCTTGGAATGCCGCGTGACTAACTGTCACACCATGACTAAACCATTGGGCGCCCCTCAATTTTATTTATCAAAGCGATTTTGATTCTTTTCCTTTATTTTGTAGGCGGCCCAGTTTGGGTTTACTGCCGTGGGGCCGCCGCCGCGCCTTTTTCAGCTTTATTTTTCACGAACTTACATCGTCGGGATTCATGTCTAGCAAGTGAATAGCGGTGGGGACTTTCACCACGGGGGTCTACCCCAACACTCATGAAACATGTAATTTATCATTTTGATCATTTACGCTCGTGAATCTCTACCTTGGACTTTGTCCCATTTCCCGGCTCCGACCACTCATAACATGATGAATAAACCTTTCCACCGCACCCACACCCGACACGGCCGCGATGTATTGTGCATATGAAATGCATGATGCGATGCATTTTCCTCATGTTACATGCATGAGCGAGCACTACATGAAACATTTACAAACGGAAAATTATAATTTATACATATAATCACACTCCATGCAAAACATATTAATACATCAAAAGCAGCCATCAATATAGTATTTCCACACCGGCGCATGTTATTCAAGCAAGCCATAACACACAACAAGGTCTCAACTTGGAACCATTCAACGAAATTTTCCATGGCCCCTTCACGAGCATGAACCATATTGGTTCGATCATTTGTCACCTCATCAACAAATCACAACATCTAGAAACTTTCAGTTTCTAGTAAAACCTAACTCCCACGATCATTACCGCCAGGTCATGAAATCCATACCTTAGTCCCCGAAGGCTTGGAACTAATTCACATGGCCTCTCATGGCCTCCCATAAGCAACCCCTGCCATTATAAAGCCTTTAGGCTAAAAGTAAACCAAGTAGGAAAATATCCTACCTCTTGGAAGTTGAAGAAACTCCCAAAAACCGGAGTCCACGCGTTGTCCTCTCCGTATAGAACACTTCCCTTCTTGTCTCGAAAGAATCCGATGGTCGGATCTCCTATAAACCTAGAGAGAAGGAAGACTCTCTCTCACTAAAAATGGGAGAACAAAACCTACTGCATCCCTTTTCCTTTCTTCTTCTACGTTTACGCTTTCCTTTTTCCTTTATTAACACTTTTGCTTTTCTTTTCTTTTTCTTCTCTCATCTCATCTTTCGCCAGGTGCTACCATACATTTTCTCCTTTCTCTTTTCTCCTTTGGTCCTTTTTCTCACACTTTTTGGAGAAATCTTCATCCCGATCAAAGGAGGAAGTGCCTCCCCTCCTTCCTCGAGCCAGTGTGGCTCCTTTTTCCTTAATTTTCTTATTTCTTAATGCCTTTTATGACATCATGCACCACATGGCATCATATGGGCCATGGAATCCTTCTCCCATGGCTTAGTGTGGCCCAGCTACTTTTGATACCAAGTGTCACGCCATGGTGCCAAGTGGCATCCCCTTTATGGAACCGAGAAATTTCAATTTCACGGAATAAAGGCAAATCGTAATTTTAATTTACAAAATTGTAATTACGATTAAAAGTCCGTAATTAGTGGAGTGCCGGATGACCGAAACGGATTATGCAGTTGGAATCATCTCATGAAAATCTAGTTAGCACGTAAATTTCATAATTTTTCTGAGAGCGGTCGGTCATTGCGTTTTTTGATATGTCGCGTTTAGTCTTGAAGTAAATCAGGTTTCGATCGATGAAGTCATATAACATGCTCATGTACCATAAGTGGTATGAGTGAAATGATGAAATTGGAAGGCCGAGAATAGTGCCGAATATCAAATCACGAGAAAGAGGGACATAATGGGTATTATGGAAGTTGATTTTTAAGTCATAAAAAGACAAAGCGACAAATAGTAAATTCTATCTCCTCATTTAGTAAAAAAAACGTGGGAAGCCATTTTTTTTGAAGTGATCGCGATAGCTCCATTTAGAGAGCTTTTAGAGAGAGGGCTTCTCACAGATTTGCAAGAGATCTGGCCGGTCGGCGGTCTTCAACCTGAAGGGCGTTCTGCGCGAGGACGGAGCTCTGCGTGGACCGGGTTTGCGAGTTTTGACAACTCGAGAGGTAGGATTTCTCCTACTTGCGTTTTATTCCCATTTTAGGGGTTTTCAATGTTTCGGTTAATTTGAGGCCGTGAGGGCCGTTTGATCGATCTGGCTTGTGGGACCCGAATTTGTGGAAGTTGTTTGGGTTTTGGAATAACACGTGGCCTTGGCATCGATTGGTGTTTGGGTGTCAATGTTGCTTTAAATCATGTATTTATATTACAAGGTCGAGAATGGGCCGGCAGTCGGGCCCTGAAGCACGGGACCGAAGTGTTAGAATTTTTTGGAGGGCGAATGGAGCGACAGTGGCGCTCCACGGCTGTTTAGGGGCTGTTTGGGAGTGGGTTGGTTCTTGTGTATTAAATGGTTGTTTGGTATGCATTGGGCCGGGAATGGCCGTGGATTTCGGGTTCCCTTTGAGTGAACATTGTTTTTGTGATTTTCCGAGAATAATGGCGAGGGTTTCACTATTCCCGGAATAGTGCTTTGAAAATATATTTTCGTGAAAATAGGTGTTTGGCTAAGTGATTTAAATTAAATTGCTCGTGTGTGATTATTAGCCCATGTGAGCTAATTTTGATGTTTGAAATGATAATTACATAACATGTTGTGTGATTTAATTTTTATGCGCAGTATATTCATGTTATATATTTGCATGTGATTGAAACGTAATGGGATTGGCATATGCATTCCATATGCGCCAGACATCCTAGGATTATAGGAGTTAGTGCGAGATGAGTCTAGGAAAAATGGTTCGGAGGGTAGTCTAAAAATATTAAATGATCGGAAGGTAGTCCAAACTAAATAATATATCAACCGTCGGGCGCGATTGATATTTGCGCCGGAGGAGTGAATCCCTGGAAACAAGCCCAAAAATATCAATCGGGCGGCCCAATTGATATTCATCGGAATTAGTCCACAATTAAATAATATATCAATCGTCGGAGCGGCCCAATTGATATATATATATACATCGGAGGGTTGTCCACTAATAAATCAATAATTCTCATACAAGGGTTAGGCGAGTGTGAGAGAGTCGGTGAGGACTCGGGATGCAGGTTAGTCATATAGGCATTAGTAGGATCATGCATTTGCTTGAATGTGTTTAAGTGGAACATTACACTTAGGTGGTGAGTAGCCCACTTAGGGCGATCCTCCTACTGGGCTTTAGCTCACCCCGTCGTGGGATCCCCTTTTCACAGTGCGGGGGTGTGCAGGGACGGCTCGTCTGAGGCGAGGGATTTGAAAAGCTGGGATTATGGCTTTGATGACCGTACATGTATTAAATTTCTCTAATCTTAATATATGTATTGTTTAAGAGTAAAAATATTAACTCTTGAAACTATTGGATATAGTTTGGATATATTTGTGTTGAGTACAGTTGATGGGCCCAAGTGGCCGTAGTGGATATATATATTGCATATATTGTTGATTAGGACAGGTGAATCTGGGTTTATACTAGTTTGTATTGGGTAGAGCTTCCCGTACAAGGAGACTCTGCTAGATTTTAAGTAAAAATGTCGGTCACGATATTCTGAGTATTCAGCGGCGGGTAGTCAACGGACCCCCGGGTTTTGGGGCGTCACACCCTTAACTTGCCATGTGTCATCCGACACCCCACGCCTCGAAAAACGTGAAATCCCGACCACCTCGGAATCCAACGAAATTCGACGTGGTAGCTAAATTTTGTGAGACGAATTCAACGGAGAAGTCCGTTTCGTCATCCGAGATCTAGAAAAATTCCGGATTTTCAACCGGAATTTCTATTTTACCCTTTATCCAAAATCTTGGATTTTAAGGATATCAATAACTATATAGATATATATACATATCTATATAGATATACTCAGATATCTATATATCTATATATATATATAGATATATAGATTTATATATCTATATAGATTTATATATCTATATATATATATATATAGATATATAGATATATAGTATCTATATATATATATATATAAATCTATATAGATATGTATATATATATATATAGTTATCTATATATATAAATATGTATATATCTATATATATAAATCTATATATAGATATCTATATATAGATATATACATATTTATATATATAGATAACTATATATATATATATATATATATACATATCTATATAGATTTATATATATATAGATATCTATATATAGATATATACACCTATATATGATATCTATATATAGACTATATATATAGATATATATAGATAACTATATATATATACATATCTATATATATAGATATATCTATATACATCTATATATAGATATATATATATATATATAATTATCTATATATATCTATATATATAAATCTATATATAGATATCTATATATAGATATATACATATTATATATAGATAACTATATATATATATATATATAATTATCTATATATATAAGCTATGTATATATGCTATATAGATATCTATATATAACATTTACATATATAGATATATACATATTTATATATATAGATATATAGATATATACATATAGATATATTTATATATATATAGATAACTATATAGATATACATATAGATGTATATAGATATATCTATATAGATATATACATATCTATATATATAGATGTATATAGATATATACATATCTATATATATATATAGATATATACATATATCTATATATATAGATGTATATATAGATATATCTATATAGATATATACATATCTATATATATAGATATATATATATATACATATTTTTATATATAGATATCTATATATCTATATAGATTTATATAGATATATAAATATATATATATATATACCTATATATATATATATATATATATATATATATATATATATATATATATATATATATATATATATATATATATATTGTAGACCGAAATTCAATTTACGGAATAAGAGCAAAAACGTAATTTGATTACAAAATTGTAATTACGGTTAAAAATCCGTGAGTGAATTCTCTCGGATGTGAAAGCGGTTGTACCGTTGGAATGGAGTCTACATGAAAATCTAGTTAGCGCGTAAAATTTAAATAATTTTAACGTTCGGTCGACCGTTTTAGAGCATCTTTGTCGGGTGTCGTAAATGCGTTTACGATCTTGACGAAAGGCGCATATAACAATACTCATGCCATAAGTGGTATGGTAAATGATTAAAATGGGCGGCGAGGTAGTGTCGAATATCAAATTTGGTAAAGAAGTAGAATTAATTGGATTCAAGGAGAATGAGCTGTAATTTTGAGAGAATAGTCTTCTTACCATTAAACACCAAGCCAAAACGTGAAATTCAATTGGAGATGCAGTAGGCGTGAGAAGGCAAAATGGTGATTCAGAGAGTCTCGACTACTCTCACAGAAATATCTGAATCCGGCCAGTTGGATTTCGACGGAGCGAAGGAAAAGCGTTCTACGCGGAGCGAACAGCGTGGACCCCGGGTTTGCGAGTTTAATGACCAAGAGGTAGGATTTTGCCACTGCTGCGTTTATTATTTTTAAGGGTTTTTTGATGTTTCGGTTGGTTTGAGGCCGTGAGGGCCGTTTGATCGATCCAAACATGGGACGGGTGTTCTAGAAATATCTTGGGGATTTTCCCCCATCGTGTGCCCGAAATTAGGGGCTGTTTGGGTGTTTATTTGCAAAATTGCTTTAAATGCATGCTTGATATGAGAAAATGCCGGGAATGGGTGTTTGATCGGTCCCGAAACATGGGGGCCAAGAGATTGTGAAAAGATTTTAGACATTCTTGGGTAGTCGCGTGGTGTTGGGGACTGAATTGGGGTGTTATATGGTAATTTATGGAATAATTATGTTGGTATGCATGAGACCGGGAATAGCTATGGAAATGAGTTTCAAGGGTGGAGTCGATGTAAGATGATGGGCTGCAGTGGGCGACCCACTTCCCCTGTTTTGAGAATTTGAATTGGGGTGTTTGTGATAATTTATTGAATAAATTATGCTTTGGTGGTCAGGAGACCCGGAATTGGGAATGGAAATCGGTTCCATCGAGAGGAACCGATGTAGGAGGGTGTGAAATTTGCCGAGTGGACAGCCACTTGCTCTGTTTGGGATTTGTAAAAATAGTCCGGGTTTGTGTGAAATGGATAGGAGGAATTGTCCATGTGTGTGCTTGAAATGGTATGAAGCGAATGGCTTGATATGTGGAACTAGATAGGTTAAGACATTATTTTAATGTGTTAGTTCAATGACACAATTACATGGAATTAGAATTGTGTTATAAGCCGTGGAAATGATTATGAGTTGCTCAAGTGAGCTACATTGGGTGATGTGTGATGTGTTAAATTAAATGAGTGTAATTATAGTTGATTGAAAATATGCATATTGACATATTGTGTAAATGATTTTGAAAATGACATAATGCATTTCATATGCCTTTAGGTAACTAGAGTTAGGTGTGATTTCATGAAAAGGTATTTTTATAAAAGCGGATATGGTTGCGAAGAGGAATTTCAAAGGATGATATTCCGGAGGTGGGTTGGGAGATGGGCGAAAAGATCATTTCGGATGGGGACCATGGCCCGTTCGGAGCTCACCCGGCCAATTCACCTCGGAGGGTAGTCACATATTTTCACCAGAGACTATTCGGTGTATATTTTCAGAACAAAAGTTTTGTTTTTTGAAAATGATTATTCCTCTCATACATGGCTTAGGCAAGTGTGGAGTGAGTCGGTGAGGACGCTCGTGACATGGGGTGGTATGTAGACATTCAAGTAGGATCATGTATTTACTTGAGTGTGTGTTTACTTTAGACATTACTGCTTTACTTAGGTGGTGAGTAAGCCCACTTAGGGCGATTCTCCTGCGAGCTTTAGCTCACCCGTCGTCAGGACCTTTATTTTTGGTCTGAGGCGCTCGAGGAGACAGCTCATTTTGAGGTTGATTTTGAAGGCCCAGGTTTGTGGCTTGATGGCTTTTTTTTTGGACATAACATGTATTAGAATTGTAGATTTTAATATATGTTTGTATAAAAGTGCAATCAACTATGGAATTATTGGGAGATAATTGAAGATTAGTTATGATAATTGATCTTATGAGTGTTGTTTGGGCCCAGAGTAGTCGTCTTATTCATATTGTGAATATATTAGGCATTTGGGGCGGTATTTAGGTTATGTATTTGGGTAGAGCTCCCCGTACAAAGGGGACTCTGCCCGATTTTCGTGAGAAATGTCGGGTCACCCGACATTCACGAGTATTCCGCGGGTTGACGGGTAGTCAACGGACCCCCGGTTTTTGGGGCGTCACAGCTTGGTATCAGAGCTTAGGTATACGAATACCTAGGGAGCTCGGGTTGGGTATCCATCACCACTAGGTGGTTTGATGTGAAGTATAGGTATATGGAAACCTATAGATAGAGGATATGGGCTTAGGCCATAGTTGAGGAAGAACGTCACCACTAGGTGTGGTTCGATGTTAGGTTTAGGTATGAGATTACCTAGGAAAGGCACGAAACAAAACTAGGACACGGCATGTGTGTTTTGTGTGTGATCATGTGGATTGATGAATGGTTGTATGTATGTGTTTGTAGTGTGTATGACATGTTATGCGTGTGATGTGAATGTTTTGTGTGCTTAGGTAGATAGCACATAGGCATGTTGGAAAACAAACCTTAGAAGTTTACAATGTGTAAAGCGGAGCGAAGAATAAGTAAAATAAATTTGAGCAATTTATTTGGTTATTGGGAATGAAAAAATAATAATAATAATATAGATGAAATAACTTTTAGTAAATTTATTGATGTTGTGGAAAATGAAAGAAAATAAATAAATATATTTTTTTGGTATTTTCACGTAGGTGAAGAAGAAAAAAATTTGGAAAAAAAAAAAATGAATGAAATTGGAAATGGAGTTCTTGCCCATTGGCGTGGTAGTATTTGGTAGCGTGTGGTGGCCTTGTGACTAGCGTCTTTAGCGTCTGGCTTATTATGATATGTATCGCCTTATGAAACAAGCTGCCTTGAGACGTGACGTTAAATGTATGAATGATATGTGAGCCTCATATTGCCTTAGTATGTGAGCCTTGTGGCCTTGAGATCATGAGAAGCATGCGGCGCCTTAGCGGGCGGCGCGGCGCGGCGTGGCGCGAGGCGGCTGGGCGTGGCGATGCTGTGCCTTGGTGAGGCGTCTTGGCCTGGTCGGCCCCAGGCGAGTTGGTGCACGAGTGCACACAGCTCGATTTGACTGATTTTCGGTGCAGTTCGACTCGGTATTTTTGGAGTCACCTAATGAACTCTTGTTCATTGTAGATATTTTCGAAAAAAAAAATATTTATTAAATTTAATTAAAATAAAATAAAATCAAATAAATTTGATAAGGTACCCCGAGAAAAAATAAAATTTTCAAAAATGAAATTTTTGAAAATAAGAGCCTGTTGAAAACAATATTTTAAATAAAATTGGTTGTGTATACCTTTGGGTAATGTGTATGATTAATGTATCGAGTGTGTTTATGCCTTGGAATCTTGTATTGTATATTATTGGGCCACATGGGCGGGGTCGGAGGCGTGGGTCGAGGGGTCGACCACGGGATTTGCGGTCGAGTTCGGGTGGGTTTCAGGCGGATGACGATGTTACCATTGCGCCCGGCTGGACATATGAGCGAGATTGTCACACAGGGCGAGAGATCTCATGAGTACGGGGCGGCGTTCAGTTAGTCGGATATGCGGGTGCGTCTCTACCTCTTGCAATTGTTGACTAGCGTAGTGTTTAAATTGGATGCATCATGTTCATTCATTAATGCATCTTGTGTGATATCTTTTGAATCACGATACAAGCTTCACGACTTGGCATAGAAGTTGAGGCGCTAAGCGGTAATATGATGGAAAATTCTTCCACTGGGTTGTAGGGAGAGATTTGACTTTTTAAAGATCGAGGAGTTGCGACGGGGCGTGGTAGACCTTAGGGTGGTAGACATGTTGGTTGTTGATGTCAGGTTTGACATGGATGAGATGACAACCATCGGGTTGTTAATGTCGTGATATACTTAGGGTTGTCATACGGAGCATGGTCTTGAGTTAGGTAAAGGTTACATAGGCACATGGTTGGATGTGTATGCGCGTAGAATTTCGGGACGAAATTCCTTTTAAGAAGGAGAATGTAAGACTAGAAATTCAATTTACGGAAAGGGCAAGCATCATTTGATTACAAATTGTAATTACGGTTCAAAATCCGTAATTAATTCTCCTGAATCTCGGATAATGAAAAGCGGTTATGCGGGTTGGAATCGACTACGCGAAAATCTAGATAGCACGTAAAATTTAAGTAATTTTAGAAGCTTGATGTAGTCGACCACGTTTTGAGCATGTCGCATTTCGGGTGCCGTAAATCGTTTCCCGATGACGAAGGCGCATATATGAGTACTCATGTACTGTAAGTGGTATGGTAAATGATGAAAATGGGCCAGTAGAGTAGTCTTAGAATATCAAATCCCAGTAAAGAGTAGATCAGTGGATTAAGGAAGACAACTTGTAATTTTGAGAGAATAGTCCTTCTCCCTTAAACACCAAAAGCAACGTGAAATTCAATTGGAATCACGATGGCGTGAGAAGGCAAAGTAGTGATTCTAGAGAGGTCTCGGCTTCTCTCTAAAAGAAATATAAAGATCAGGCCGTTGGTTGACGGGCAAGAAGGGAAAGAACGTTCTACGCGGGCAGGCAACGTGGATACAGGTTTGCGAGTTTTGACAGCACTCAGTGGATTTCTCCTACTGCGTTTTATTCCCATTTTAAAGGGTTTTTCGATGTTTCGGTTGATTTAGAGCCGTGAGGGCGTTTGATCGATCCCAAAACATGGGACCGAATTATTAGAGCCTAGCAGGGATTTTTCCATCAGTGACTGCCAGAGAAATTAGGGCTGTTTGGGTGTTTTTATTTCACCAAAATTGCTTTAAATCATGTGATGTGAGAAAATACGGGATGGGTGTTTTGATGGGTTAAAACATGGACGGTGTGAAAGATTTTTTAGACATTCTTGGGTAGTCCGTGGCTGTTGGGGACTGAATTGAGGTGTTATCTGGTAAATTTATGGACAATTCTATGTTGGTATGCAGAGGCCAAGGGAGTAGCTATGGAAATGGGTTTCAAAAATTGGAGCCGATGTAGGATGGAAGTGGGCTGCCATTAGACGGCCCACTTCCCTGTTTGGGGACTGAATTGGGGTGTTTTGTGATAATTTATTGAATAAATTATGCTTTGGTGGTCTCAGAGGCAGATTAGATGATGGTTCCATCGAGAAGGCAAATGTAGGAGGTGTGGGCTGCCCGTGGACAGCCCACTTGCTCTGTTTTGGGACTGTAAAAATAGTCCCGGGTTTGTGTGAAATGGATAGGAATTGTCCATGTGTTGTGTGCTTGAAATGGTATGAAAGCGAATGGCTTGATATGGTGGAACTAGATAGGTTAAAGACATTATTTTAATGTGTTAGTTCAATGACAATTACATGGAATTAAATTGTGTTATAAGCCATTGGAAATGAGATTATGAGTTACTCAGAAGTGAAATATATTGGGTGATGAGTGATGTGTTAAATTAAATGAGTGTAATTATAGTTGATTGAAAATATGCATATTGACATATTGTGTAAATGATTTTGAAAATGACATAATTCATTTTCATATGCACTGGGTAACCTAGAGTTAGGTGTGAGTGCATGACAAGGTATTTTTATAAGCGGATATGGTTGCGAAAGGAATTTCCAAGGATGATATTCGGAGGTGGGTTGGGAGATGGGCTAACGGATCATTTCGGATGAGGACCATGTTTGTTTGAGCTCACTGACCAATTCACCTCGGAGGGTAGTCACAGTATTTTTCTGAATATTTCGGTAGTATCTTTTTCAAGAACAAAGTTTTGTTTGAAAATGATTATTTTTTCTCATGCATGGCTTAGGCAGGAGTGTGAGTGAGTCGGTGAGGACTCGTGACGTAAGGGTGATCATGTAGACATTCAAGTAGGATCATGTATTTACTTGAGTGTGTGTGTTTACTTTAGACATTACCTTTGCACTTAGGTGGTGGAAGTAGCCCACTTAGAGCTGCGAGCTTTAGCTCTTGGGTCGTGGGACCCCTTTATTTTTCGGTGCACAGAGGGGCGCTCGAGGGACGGCTCATTTTGAGGTTGATTTTGAAGCCGGTTTGTGGCTTGATGGTTTTTTGGACATAGCATGTATTAGAATTGTAGATTTTAATATATGTTTTGTATAAATAAAAGTGTAATCAACTATTGAATTGTTGGGAGATAATTGAAGAATAGTTATGATAATTGATTTTATGAGTATTTGTTTATGGGCCCAAGTGGCCGTCTTATTCATATTGTGAATATATTGGACTGTTTGGGACAGGTATTTGTAGGTTATGTATTTGGGTAGAGCCACGTGCAAGGGGCTACGCGATTTTCGTGAAAAATGTCGGGTCACCGAGCATTCACAGTATTCAGCGAGTTGACGGGTAGTCAACGGACCCATTTTTAGGCGTCCATGACTTGGTATCGAGCTTAGGTATCACGAATACCTAGAGATTTCGAGATTTGGGTATCCGCCCACTAGGTGGTTTGATGTGAAATATAGGTATATGGAAACCTATAGATAGAGAGGATATGGGCTTAGGCCATAGTTGAGGAAGAACGTCACCACTAGGTGTGGTTGATGTTAGGTTTAGAGTATGAGATTACCCTAGGAAGGCCACGAAACAAAGCTAGGACACGGCATGTGTGTTTTGTGTGTGATCATGGAATGGTTGTATGTATGTGTTGGTGTGTATGGCCCGTATTTATGCATTGTGATGTGAATGTTTGTGTGCTTAGGTAGATAGCACATAGGCATGGAAAACAAACCTTAAGTTTACAATGTATGGCTTTGGAACAAGAATAAATAAAATAAATTTGAGCAATTTATTTGGTTTGTTGGGGAATGAAAAAAAATAATAATAATAATATAGATAAATAGATTTTAATAAATTTATTGGTGTGCTTTGGAAAATGAAAAGAAAATAAATAAATATATTTTTTTGGTATTTTCCTGTGGCTGAAAAAAAAAAATTTGGAAAAAAAAAAAAAATGGTGCAGAAATTGGAAATGGGTTCTTGCCGTTGAGCGTGAGAAATTTGTTGTTGGGGTACGGGGCGTGTGACGGTACAGTGTGTGACTGGGCGTCTTGTGGTGTGATGTGAGCATGTGTATGAACAGGCGCCTTAGAGCGATGAAAGCTTATTGAAATGGCCTCATGTTTGGCGGCGTGACGGATGGGTGGCATAATCGCGGCGTACGTACGCCTTGAGCGACGGCGGCGGCCCTTGGCGATAGAGGCCCGAAGCGTGGCGTCGCGTGCTGTCTTGTATGGTTGTCTTGGGTACGGATTATTAGGCGAAGTTGGTGCCTGATTACTTTGGCTCGATTTTGACTGATTTTGATGGGTTCGACTCGGTATTTTCTGAGTCACCCTGTGAACTCTTGTTAATTTGTAAGATAAATTTCGAAAAAATATTTATTAAATTTAATTAAAATAAAAATAAAATCAAATAAATTTGATAAAATTTTCGAAAAATAAAATTTCAAAAATGAAATTTTTGAAAATAAAATTTTGTTAACCAAATATTTTAAATGCAAATTGGTTCTTCATTATCTGATGGGTAATGTGTATGATTAATGTATCGAGTGTGTTTATGCCTTGGAGATACGTGTGTATGATAATGGGCCACATAGGCCGAGTCGGGCGTGGAGTCGGTCGACCACGAGTTTGCGGTCGAGAGTTCGGGTCGGTTGGGCGGATGCGTGTTACCATTGCAGCCGGCTGGACATATGAGCGGGTGTCTGGGAGGCGGAGATCTCATGAGTGCACGAGAGGCGGCGTTGAGGATTAGTCGGATATCACGGGAATGCGTCTCTACTCTTGCAATTGTTGACTAAGCGTAGTGTTTAAATTGGATGCATCATGTTCATTCATTAATGCCATCTTGTGTGATATGTTTAGTCTACGATCTGAGCTTCACGACGGCATAGAGGTTGAGGCCTTTGGCCAGTAATATGATGGAAGAATTCTTCCTAGGATGCTTAGGGAGAGATTTGACGCTTTTTAAAGATCGAGTTGCGCGGCCAGGCGTGGTAGACGCCAGGGTGGTAGGCGTGGTTGTTGATGTCGGGTTTGGCCTTGGATGAGATGACAACCATCGGGTTGTCGATGTCGTGATATCTTAGGGTTGTCATGCGGGCGCGGTCTTGGAGTTAGGTAAGGTTACATAGGCACATGGTCGGATGTGTATGCGCGTAGAATTTCGGGACGAAATTCCTTTTAAGGAGGGGAGAATGTAAGACCCGAGAAATTCCAATTTCTGGAATAAGGGCAAAAACGTAATTTTGATTCTGAAGAATTGTAATTACGGTTAAAAATCCGTGGTAATTCTCCCATAGATCTCGGATGATGAAACGGATTGTACCGTTGGAATCGTCTCGCGAAATCTAGTTAGCACGTAAAATTTCGTAATTTTAAAAGCGATGAAATTGACACGTTTTAGAGCATCGCATTTGAGTCTTAGTGCATCGTTTCGATGCGACGAGGCGCATATAACAAGTACTCATGTATCATAAGTGGTATGAGTAGAAATGATGAAAATGGATGGCCGGATAGTGCTAGAATATCAAATGCAGTAAAGAAGTGAATTAATTGGATTAAAGGAGGGCAAACTTGTAATTTTGAGAGAATAGTCTTCTTCTCCACTTAAACACCAAAGCCAAAACGTGAAATTCAATTGGAGATGCAGTAGGCGTGAGAAGGCAAAAATGGTGATTCTAGAGAGTCTCGGCTTCTCTCTGAGAAATACTCTAAGATCAGACCCAGTTAGTTTCGCCAGGCTGAAGGAAAACGTTCTGCGCGGGCGAGGCAGCGTGGACCCGGGTTTGCGAGTTTTTGACAACTCCAAGAGGTAGGATTTTCTCCCTACTTGCGTTTTATTCCCATTTTTAAGGGTTTTTCGATGTTTCGGTTGGTTTGAGGCCGTGAGGGGCCGTTTGATCGGTCCCAAAACATGGGACCGAATTGTTAGAATTTCTTGGGGATTTTTCCCCCCATCCGTGACTGCCCAGAAATTAGGGGCTGTTTGGGTGTTTTTATTTCACCAAAATTGCTTTAATGCATGCTTGATGAGAAAATGCCGAGAATGGGTGTTTGATCGGTCAAAAACATGGGACGGGTGTGAAGATTTTTAGACATTCTTGGGTGGTCAGTGGCTGTGGGGGTGAATTGGTGTTATATGGTAATTTATGGAATAAATTCTATGTAGTATGCATGAGGCAAAGGGAATAGCTATGGAAATCGGTTTCAAAAATTGGGCCGATGTAGGATGAGTGGGCACCGTGGACAGCCCACTTCCACATTTAAGGAATTTGAATTGGGGGTGTTTTGTGACCGTTGTGGAATAAATTATGCTTTGGTGATTAGGAGACGGAATTAGAATGGAAATCGGTTCCATCAAGAGGAACCGATGTAGGAAGTGTGGGCTGCCGATGGACAGCCCACTTGCTGTTTTGGAATTTATAAAAATAGTCAGGGTTTGTGTGGGAAATGGATAGAATTGTCCATGTGTTGTGTGCTTGAAGTAATTGTAAACGAATGGCTTGATATGTGTGGAATAGATAGGTTAAGACATTATTTTAATGTGTAGTTCAATGACACAATTACATGGAATTAAATTGTGTTATAAGCCATTGGAAATGATTATGAGTTCTTTCAGTGAGCTACATTGGTGATGAGTGATGTGTTAAATTAAATGAGTGTAATTATAGTTGATTGAAAATATGCATATTGACATATTGTGTAAATGATTTTGAAAATGACATAATGCATTTTCATATGCACTGGGTAACCTAGAGTTAGGTGTGAGTGCATGACAAGGTATTTTTATAAGCGCTGGATATGGTTGAAAGAAGGAATTTCCAAAGGATGATATGGGGAGAGTGGGTTGGGGAGATGAGGCGACGGATCATTTCGGGACCATGACTTTTTCGAGCTCACCAACAATTCATCTCGAGAAAGGAGTAGTCCCATATTTTACGAATATTTCGGTAGTATGTTTTCAAGAACAAAAGTTTGTTTGAAAATGATTATTTTCTCATACATGGCTTAGGCAAGTGTGGTGAGTCGGTGAGGACTTCGTGACATGGGGTGATCATGTAGACATTCAAGTAGGATCATGTATTTGCCAGTGTGTGTGTTTACTTTAGACATTACCTTTGCACTTAGGTGGTGAGTAGCCCGCGAGGGCGATTCTCCTGCGAGCTTTAGCTCACCCCCCGTCGTGGGACCCCCTTTATTTTGGTGCAGGGCGCTCGAGGGAGCCGGCTCATTTTGAGGTTGATTTTGGAAGCGGTTTGTGGCTTGATGGTTTTGGACATAACATGTATTAGAATTGTAGATTTTAATATATGTTTGTATAAAACCTCAAAGTGTAATCAACTATTGAATTATTGGGAGATAATTGAAGAATAGTTATGATAATTGATTTTATAGTGTTGTTTATGGGCTAGTGGCCGATGCTTTATTCATATTGTGAATATATTGAATTTGGGACCAGTGTGTTGCGGGTTATGTATTTGGGTGAGCTCCGTACAAAGGGGCTACGCCGATTTTTAAATGAAAATGTCGGTCACCCAGAGCATTCCTGGCTATTCCGCGGGTTGTGGTGGTGCGGACCCGATTTTAGGCGTCATATATATATATAGATATCTATATATAGATTTATATATCTATAAATAGATATAGATATATATATAGATATATATATATATATATATATATATATATATATATATATATATATATATATATATATATATAGATATCTATATATAGATTTATATATCTATAAATAGATATAGATATATATATAAGAATATATAAATCCTATATATAGATATCTATATATATATATATATATATATATATATATATATATATAATCTATATATATATATATATATATAATCTATATAGTTATCTATATATATAGTTATCTATATATAAATATGTATATATCTATATATATAGATATCTATATATACTCTATATATATAGATTTATATATCTATAAATAGATATAGATATATATATAGATATATAAATCTATATATAGATATCTATATATATATATATATATAAATCTATATAAATCTATATATAAATATCTATATAGATATATCTATATACATCTATATATATTGATTTATATATATAGATATCTATATAGATTTATATATATAGATATACATATTTATATATATATATATATATATATATATATATATATATATATATATATATATAACTATATATATATATATATGCTATATATGTAATGCCCAAAACCAGTCGATCGACTTTACGAAATTCCTGAAGTGAAATCGAGGGTTCTTTGTGTGCATTTACTGATGGTGAGTCTACAACTACGGGGAAGCTACCAATCTGCTTGTACAAACTTCAATCCCCGATCAACAATATATGCAATATATATATCCAATACGACCACTTGGGCCCATCAACTGTACTCAACACAATATATCCAAACTATATCCAATAGTTTCAAGAGTTAATATGTTTTTACTCTTATCTGATACAGCATTAAAATTGAAATTATAATACATGTATAAATGGCCACCTTGGCTTTAACTTGTCTGACCTCGGGCAGTGTCTCGCACGCTCCTTGTACTGTAAGGGGATCGCGTGGGGTGGCTAAAAGCTCGAGTAAATTAAAGCGCAAGTGGAAATTTACTCACAACCTAGAATGCGGTCACGATGTTCCCGATTTAAACAAACATTCAGCGAATGCATGATCCTACTTGAATGTCTGTGTTAACTTCAGATCGAGCCGCACGTCTCCACTACGCCTAAGCGCCGTATGAAAATTATTAACAGGCAGTAGTGGGCAGCCCTCCGATGAATATATATCAATTGAAAGCAAACTCAGGCGATTGATATATATTAATTGTTTGTGGACTACCCTCAGTGAATAAATATCAAGCTGGTAAAAGCTCAGGCCGGTTGATATATTCTTTAGTTTGTGGACTACCCTCCAGATGAATAAATATCAAGGGCGCTCCGGCGGATTTGATATATTATTTAGTTTGGACTACCCTCTAGATAATTTACATTTTAGACTACCCTCGAACCTTGTTTCTCTAGACTCATCTATGCACTCATTCTATGATACCATTAGGTCATGGAATGCATATGTCAGTTCAATTAGGTCTAAATCACATGCAAATATATTATTTACATGAATATATTTACATAAAACTTTAAATCACACATCAAAAATTAGCTCACTTGGGCTAATGATCATACCGCAGTAATTTAATTTAAATCACTCGGCCAACACGTACTCACCAATATATATTTTAGAACACTATTCGGGAATAGTGAAGCCTGGTTACTATTCCCGAGGAAAATCACAAACACGGTTCACTTAGTGAACCCGCAATTCCATGACCATTCAGGCCCAAAGCATATCAAGCAAGCATTTAATACACAAATTAAACAAACCACCCAAACGGCCATGAAAGCGGCTCACGAATTTTACGCAGCTCAAGAAAAACCTTGCATCAATTCGGTCCCATATTTGGGACGGATCATACGACCCCATTCCGACCTTTATCATCTCAAACATGCATTTTAATGACAATTTCCACAAACAGCCCACTTCAGTTACGGCGATCCACGTAACAAAAATCGAAAATTCCTAATTCGGTCCCATGTTTGGAATGGCATGATCCACGGCTCAAACTAACCGAAACATCAAAAAACACTTGAAATAGTTGCAAAACTCAAGTAGGGACAAAATCCTACCTCTTGGAGTTGTCAAAAACTACTGCCGGGGTCCCACGCGTGGCTTTGCTCCGTAGAACATTTCCCTTCTTGCTCGAAGATGACGGTCAGGTCGTAGTATTTTTTAGAGAGAGTTTCTCTCTCTAAAGCATTTCTCTCAACCCAAAGCTCACTGCATCCTCCAATGAAATCACGTTTTTTTGGTCTCTTGTAATTGGGGAAGTGTATGTACTATTTTGGCTTGTAGTGACTAAAATCAAATTCCTTAATACCCATTATGTCCCTCATTCTCAGATTTGATTTTCGGCACTAGTCCGATTCGTCAATTTTCATCATTTCTCTACTCGTACCACTTATGGTACATGATTACATGCTATATGTGACTTTCGTCGCATCGAAAATCGGTTTACGGCACCGGCGATGCCTCGGCGATGTCATTTCCGTATCTCCGAGAAAAATTGAGTTTTGCGTTAACTAGATTTGCGAGGCGATTTCAGCAGTGCGATCCGTTTCGGTCATCTGATATCTAGAAGAATTAATTACAAACTTTTAACCGTAATTCTGATTTGTAATCAAAATTACGATTTTGCCCTTTTTCCAGAAATTGAAATTTCTCGGGTCTTACATTCTCCCTTCCTTAAAGGGAATTTCTTCGAGAAATTCGAAGCGGTCGTGTCGACACATGTATGCAACATGCACTCTACCATGTATAAACTAGTCATTAAATCTTAAATGGCTAAACCACGTACCTTCATCCTAAACGAAGGGATAGGTAACCCGCGCCGTGTCCTCGCTCCACGTTGACTCCTCCACTCCCGCGATTGCCGCCATAGCACTCTCACTAGCCTCACGGTCTTACGTCGCAAAACCTAATCACGGCTACAAACAATGCACCCTGGTCCCTCCTCAAAGGTCCATCCGGTGTCACCTCAATCTATCCCGACCCACCTCATGACATTTGGATGCGGGTATACTCACCGGGCATGGAGCGTGAAATACCTCACCGGTTTGACATGCTTCGAGGCGTGCATTCTTAGGTAAGGTGCTACTCTCTCGGTATCTCGAAAGGTCAATGAACCTCGGCGATGGCTTCCGCGCTAGAGACCTAGCCACTCCTCTCTTAGGAATCACCTTGAGGAAGGCGTGATCACCAACCTCTCGAATACAAATTCGATCTTACATCTATGGCTCTTAACGTTACACGAGTCGTGAGAAGGCAGTATCACTTATCAAACTCGGAGGTGTCTCCCTGTCAAATCCGGACCGTGATGGATCTCTCTCCCACCTTGGTCCATCCCTAACGGTGACCTCGCGGCGCATACAATGCCTCATATGGTGCCA
This sequence comes from Tetrastigma voinierianum, assembly GCA_016808115.1. Taxonomy (NCBI): domain Eukaryota; kingdom Viridiplantae; phylum Streptophyta; class Magnoliopsida; order Vitales; family Vitaceae; genus Tetrastigma; species Tetrastigma voinierianum. Next base: position 126,801 of record JAEQBH010002879.1, read on the forward strand.
TTAGTATCTTTCGCGATAGTATATTGTTTGTAGGCATTCCCTTTAGAGTAATTAATCCTCTTTACCCGCTACGATCAGGACACATGTTCATGACATGCCTCTAACACCATTATGTAATCCATACACACGTAACCTACCTGACCCTTGCTTGGTGTGTAACCGCTAACCTCTCCAAGGTCACAATCAGCGACAATCAATGGGTTGTCAACTCAATCCATGCCATGCATATCATCCATTCTGGGGCCGCACCATTTCAATGACACCCAATGCGATTTCCAGCGGTATCGAACCTCGAGTCACCCCGGAAACATATCCACTCAACTCGATCTGGGATAGCACATCGGGTGTGTTTTCATCTGGAGTTACATAACTCTTCGGCTTACACTTGAGCCTCTTACACATTTCTGATTCAAGCTATGAGTTTTCATTGGACGTGATCTAAAAACAAATTCAACCATGCACTCACAGTGGTGAATGACCGTACCGTGCACCCACACGGACTCGGCGATGTTATCGTGCACCTAAGCCCATAATAATGTCATAGTGTGACACACCCACTCCCGGGGTGCCATGAAGCGAGAATGCGAGAGATCTCTCCTCATTATCGGGCTATCGAATTGACTCTTATCTGGAAGAACATCTATTCTGGCTTCTCTAAAGGCCTTAGCCTCTAAGCCCCGAATCAATGTCTTTTCGGGTGCTGACAACCGGCCCTGGGTCTCAATTACCGGCAACCGATGGTACACATCCAGCTCGCCCATGTCAGCGACGTCAGCAGCATCGTCTACACCTGGTCCACTACGCCTGGCTGCGTAACCTTGCTGATATGTCACGGCTTGACCCATACGGCCCCTCGGCTATGCGTGTTGGAAGCGCTTGTATAGCACCCGGCCCCGAAACTAGTTCACTCTAACCCTTACGGGTGTGGAGAATGAACTATATACTCTCTGCTCACCGCTATGGAATTTGTATTGTCCCGAAAGTCTTGGGATCCACGTCTGCAGGGGAAATCCGTCCTCATGCTCCAATCCGTACTAGTCTGACTGGTATGAAGCGGTTTTACTCTTGAACTAGGAGAAAGATGATCCTCCTCTTGACCCATAACACGTATTAAGTGTTCCAAATTATCCTCGACCTCTCTCTGTGGTGGTATCCCCGACCATGAAGTCCATGTCCGTGGCGAAGTCTACCGATCACGTATCGAATGGACAACTTATTACATTCTCGTGTCTCTCGTAATACCCGGCTGATCGAAACTACGTATCTCGAGGATTGACATTCGATCTCTCCCAACTCATCAGCGCCTCAACCTTTCTAGAGTCGTGGCGGCTCGATGCGACACCACGTGTCGGAAATCTCACCTCGATGGCGAAACGCGCTGAACTTAGCGTATAACTGATGGTCTCTTAACAGCTGTAAAATAATCCTCAAGTGATACTCATGCTCCCTGCGTGCGGGAGTAGATCAAGATATCCACGAATACGACAGCCCAGTCGAATAAGAGTTGGAACATCCTATGCATGAGATCCATGAATCTTGCATTGGCGCATTCGTCGATCAAAGGCATCACCAAGTAAACTCAAAGTGCCCATCGGGCGTCTACTTATTTGTCTTAGGGATATCTGTATTCCCTAATCCTCAGCTGATGGTAACCAGTGCGAAGGTCTATCTTAGGGTAGACTCGCGCTCCTCTTAACTGATCAAACAAATCATCAATCCTTGGTAATGGGTACCGATTCTTGATCGTAACCACCGTTCGTTGCCATAGTCGATGCCTTAGTCGAAGGTCTTGTCCTTCACTTTTTCACAAACAGAACCGAGCGCCCCATGGTGGGAGTGCTGGTCCTAATAAGCCTTGTCCAATAGATCCTTTGCATGGCCCGGACTGGTTCCTACAACTCAATAGGTGCCTGCATCCTTTGCGGAATCATAGAGATGGTTAAAGTACGGGGTGTAAGCTTCGATAAAGTCTACATCCTATGTGGGAGTAGTCCATGTAGCTCATCTGGAAAATATTCGCGTACTCGCGGGCTTTCCCTGAGTAGATCTAAGTACGAGGTCTCACCTCGTCCTCTAGAGTAAGGCTCGCCTTGGCCAGCTAAGCTGTCCACGACACTGGACTGCATTATGCAGTGCGGGGCGAAAGTAAATTCTTGTCCTTGAAATGCCACCTTTACCGTCTGCGTGAAGGCGGTGGCTCTCACAGCACTCTGTCGATAGCAACCACAGCGTATCGGCTGATCCATCCCGAGGATGACATCAAACTTCGACATCTCCATGATCCTTTTCGGGTCCTTTGTGAGTAGAGTCCCAGAGATCTCGGTTCGCTGACCTCGACATATCATCCCTTTATCGCCCTAATCCCTAGGGGAGAACTCACGTACAAAGGCTCCTCTATGGTCTCTAGAGGTCCTTGCCCCTTTCCACCCTATTTGAGCTTCATTCTCTAGCTAGAACACGGCTAGTCTAATCACGATTGTGTCGGGAGGTAACCTCCACCAGCCTCTAACACTTTCTCGTGCATGAACCAATGGTCGTCCACCATCGAATCTTTTCCCCTTGTGAATGTCGGAGGATGATACGCCCTAAACCTCTGGGGGTTACTAGGATCTTCCTGTCTACATGCTATACTAGCCTGTGCTATAGCATTCGCTGTAATACCTACAGCCTCGGCAAAAGTCTGCTGATCAAACACTGTGTGCTGACCCCGATTGCCTAGTGGACGTTCTGCACGTCTCGCCTCTGCTAGCCATTTACCTGATAAACATGGCAGCAAGAGTCATCTAGCTTTCATTTAGTCTAACTAGCAATGCACATGCCAATAGACTCGACAACCATGGGCGGCCAGTTCATTTCTAAGTGGTGCTAGAATTCCAGCCACTTAGTTCGTTTTCTTAATAAGGTTCTTAACTTTCTTGTTCATTTGATTACCCAATTTTAAAGGTGAAATCACTGCTTGCATTCCGGCACCTTTTCCTATACGCATTACACCATGCATATAATTTCCTATGCAACTACCGCGCAATCACCATTCAAATGGTAGTTAAATCCAATACGGTATCTCTAAGGCATAACCCTGACCACAGAGACAGCAATCATACACATAACTCGGTGTATACGCAGTCATTTAGTGTTTAAATATTGTTTTCAACAAAATTTTATTTTCAAAAATTTTATTTTGAAAATTTTATTTTTAAAATTTTATCAAAATTTATTTGATTTTATTTAATTTAATAATAAAATTTTTTTCGAAAATTTTATTTACAATGAGCGGTGTTCATTTGGTGACTCGAGGAAAAGCGAGTCAAAGCGGATCGAAAATGGCGGGGTGCAGAGTGCACAGCGAGCCAGCACCGGCGCCGAGGCCACGCCCGGGCGCGCGCCAGCCGCGCCCGGGCTCCAGCCCGCGGCGCCACGCCACGCCTGCCGCTCACGCCCGGCGCTGCGCCCGCTGCGGGTGCGCTGCGGGTGCTGCTGCGCGCTCACGCCCGCGACGCTCTTTATTTGTGACACTGATCCGGTCCGTTGACTACCCGTCTGACCAGCGGAATACAAGAGTGGAGTCGGGTTACCAGCGTGCTAGAAAATCGGGCGAGTCTCCTTTGTACGGGGGCTCTGCAATCACATGCTTTGTATAAACCTGCATTTACACGTCCCAAATAGTCAATATATTCACAATATGAATAAAAGCTGACGCAGGCCCATAAACAATACTCATCATACTCTGACAACTATATCCGATAGTTTTAAAAGGAGTTAATAATTTACTCTTATACAACATATATTAAAATTAGAAAAGAATTCTAATACATGCGAGATATCGTCAAGCGAGAGCCACAATCCGGTTTTCTTCTAATCTCGGTCTCTAGGACGAGCGGTCATACGCTCCATTTTTGTAAAATAAAGGGGGTCCCACGACGGGTGAGCTAAAGCTCGATGGGAGAATCGCCCTAAGTGGGCTACTCACCACTGAGTGCGGTCTGTGTTCCCGAAATAAACACCCGTTCAAGCGAATGCATGATCTACTTGAATGTCTACATGACCAACTCGGATCCGAGTCCTCATAGACTCTCTCACACTTTCGCCTAAGCCTCGTATGAGAATTATTATATTATTAGTGGACAACCCTCGATAAATATCAATTGGGCGCTCCATTGATTGATATATATATATTATTTGTTTGTGGATTCCTCCGATGAATATATATCCAAGCCCGGAGCGCTCAGGCGGTTGATATATTATTTAGACTGGACTACCCTCCGATCATTTTACATTATTAGACAGCCCTCGAACCTTTTCTTTAGACTTGTCTCATGCACTCACTCCTAAAATCCTAGGATGTCCCAGTGCATATGGAGATACTATGTATGCAGTTCAATCTGATCTAGCAAGCATGCGAATATATATCGTGAATATATTTACGGAAAAATATCATACAACATGTTGTAAATTAGCATTTCAAACACCAAAATTAGCTCACTTGGGCTAATGTTCAAACACAAGCAATTCAATTCGAATTACTTAACCAAACACATAATTTCTGAAAATATATTCTTGAATATTGTTTCGGGAATAGTGAAACCCTCGGTTACTATTCTCGAAAGATCACAAATCAACGGTTCACTTAGTGAACCCGAAATTCACGGCCATTCCCGGCCCAAATTCAATCAAAGCATGATTTATACCCAAAACAAACCCTTTTACACCATTTTCAGTCATGGAGCAGCCACGGGCTGCTCCATTTTGATTTCAAATTTTACCTTAATTCGGTCCCAATGTTTGGGACCGATCAACTTTGACCTAATGGCCCCAAACCAACGAAACATGGAAGGCACTTAAAAATGGGAATACAAAGCGCATGAAGTAGGAGAAAATCCTACCTCTTGGAGTTGTCAAAAACTCGCAAACCCGGGGTCCATGCGTAGCCTGCTCCGCGTAGAACGTTTTCCCTTCTTGCTCCATCGAAATCCAACGGTCCGTCGCGCAATATTTAGAGAAGCACCCTCTCTCTAGAAGCTCTCCTTTAATGGCAGCTACTGGATCTTAAAATTGCTCCCCGCGTTTTTTGCTTTGGTTCGTTTAAAGGAGAAGATACAACGTGGCTATTTTGGCATTTTATATGATTTAAATGATTGAAATCGCGTTACTCCACCATTTCCCAGTTTGATATTCGGTACTACGCCGACCCGTCCATTTTCATCACATTCTCTACTCATACCACTTATGGTACATGAGTACATGCTATATGTGCCAACTTTAGTCGCATCGAAAATCGATTCACGGCACCCAAAGCGCGATGCCTCGGCGTGCAGGCCATTTGTCTCGACAAATTGCGAAGTACTGCGTGCTAACTAGATTTGTGAGAGCGATTCAGCGGTGCAATCCGTTTTGTCATCCGAGATCTAGGGAATTAATTACGGATTTTTTAACCGTAATTAAAATTTTGTAATCAAAATTACGATTTTGCCCTTATTCCAGAAATTGGAATTTCTCGGGTCTTACATTCTCCCCTCCTTAAAAGGAATTTCGTCCCGAAATTCAAAACAATCTCTCACACTCACATGCATATGCAACGTGCACTGTACTATGCATGCAAACTAGTCATTTAAATCTTAAACGACTAAACCACGTACCTTCATCCCTAAACAAGAAGGGATCGTAGCGCATCGTGTCCTCGGCTCCGTTGGCTCTCCTCCACTCCGCGGTGCCGCCATAGCACTCTCGCTAGCCTCGGTCTTGCGTCATGGCAGACGATCGCGGCCACAAACGATACCTGGTCCCTTCTCGGAGTCCCATCGGGTGTCAACCTCAATCCCGTGCGATCCACCACATGGCTGGATCACGGGTATATATATCGGGAGCATGGAGCGTGAAACACCTCGTGGACACGACATCTTGGGCGGTAGCTAACGATGCCACGGTGCCCATCCTCTTGAGTATCTCGAGAGACCCAATAAACCTCAGCGATAGCTTCCGCGCTTGCGGGAACGACCACTTCCTGCCGTTATCACGCGAAGGCGTGATCACTGACCTCTCGAACTCTAAGGGTCGACGTCGTACATCTATATAGCTCTTCTGCAGGCCCTGAGCCGTGAGAAGACGCTATCGTATCAAGCTCACCTTCACGGAGGTGTCTCTAATCAAATCCGGACCCGTGATGGATCTCTCTCCCACCTCGGTCCATCCTAACGGTGACCTACATGGCCTCCCATACAATGCCTCATATGGTTCCATTCGTATACTCGCCTGATAACTATTGTTGTAGGCGAATTCCACTAAGGGTAATTAATCCTCTACCCTTATGATCCAGGACACATGTTCGCAACATGCCCTCTAACACCCGTATGTAATCCATACACACGTAACCCTACCGACCCTTGCTTGGTGTGTAGCTAACCTCTCCAAGGTCACGATCGACAATCAATGGGTCAACTCAATCCATACCATGCATATCATCCATTCACAGGAGCCCTTGCCCCGACTCAACAACATCAATGAAATTTCCAAAGGGTATCAAACCTCGAGTCTTGACTCCTATCATCCGACTCTAAGTGCAACGCGATAACCATGTCCCTGTGTTTTCATCTCGGGCACATAACTTCTCGGCTTACACTTCGAGCCTCTTACATTTCCTGTTTCAACTATGAGTCTTCTTTGGACGTAGTCCTAAAGACAAACTCAACCCACACTCACCATGAGTGGTGAATGGCCGTACCGTGCACCCACACCCGACTTCGAGCGATGATCGCATTGCACCTGACATGAATTATGCCATCTGGTGACACCCAAATCAGGTCCACCATTGAGAGCAGAATGAGAGATCTCTCACTCATAATCGACCTATCGGGTCAACTCTCACCACATCCTAGGGAAGAACATCTATACCTGGCTTCTCCTAAAGGCCTTAACCTCTAAGCCCGATTCGATGCGGGTGTAGTATGACCTTGACCTAGGTCTCAGTGCGACAACGAATTGGGCATGCGTCTCATCGTATCAAACGACATCCATGACCATAGGTGCCACCTAAGGTCCACCACGCTTCCGTTGCGTAATTTTGATCTGTCCCTGACTTCGACCCACACTCTGGCCTCTCTGGCCTATATGTGCTGATGGGAGTGCTTGTATGGCCCGCACCCACTGGCGAAACTAGTTCCCACGACCCGTCTTGGGGTGTGGAGGAATGAGCTGTATACTCTCACGTCCTACGGCTAGCTGGGGCTGCATTGTCCCCAAAGTCTTGGGATCCACGTCTGGGGCAATCCGTCACTCGTGCCCAATCCGGCCCACCCCAGTCACGAAACTAGTGTGAAGCGAAGTCATTACGCCTCTTCCACACGGCCCAGGAGAGAAAGCTGATCCTCCCTCTCGCTACCAACACTCGTATCCCGAGTGTTCCAAGTATCCTTAATCTCTCTCTATGGTCAGGGCCGCCCCAACCATGGAGTCCATGTCCCGTAGGTGAAGTCCTACGATCCTATCCCGAATGGACAACTTCAATCCATCCTCGAATCTCCTGCAATACCCAGCCAATCCCAAGAAACTACGTATCTCGTGTAAGACCCGAGAAATTCCAATTTTTGGAATAAGGGCAAAATCGTAATTTTGATTACAAAATTGTAATTACGGTTAAAAATCCGTAATTAATTCTCTAGATCTCAGATGATGAAACGGATTACACCGTTGGAATCGTCTCAAAAACTATAGTTAGCACGTAAAATTTCGTAATTTTAAGAGTCGGAATGACCGTTTTTGAGCATCGTTTAGATTACGTAAATCGGTTTTAACGATGCGTGAAAGCCACATATAACATGTACTCATGTACCATGAGTGGTATGAGTATAGAAATGGTGAAAATGGACGGCCGAGTAGTCTGCAGGAATATCAAATCACGAAAGGACATAAGGGTCATTTTTAAGTTTGATTTAAGTCACTAAATGACGAAATGATGAATAGTTGTCTTCCCAAATGTTAAATGAGAAAAACGTGAGAAATTAATTTTCTGGTGCAGTAGCCGATTCTTAGAAGTTAGAGAGGGAGAGCAGCTTCTCTGCAGAATCATGGGCGATCGGTAGGTCGGCGGTCGGCGAGCAAGAAGGGAAGGCTGTTCTGTGGCCCGGGACAACGCGTGGACCCCGGATTTGGGAGTTTCTTCAAACTCCTTGATGTAGGATTTTCTCCCTACTTGTGTTTTATTCCCATTTTAAGGGTTTTTTCGATGTTTCGGTTAGTTTGGGGCGGGTGGTAGGTTGGTCGATCGAACATGGGACCGGGTGGGAATTTATTTGGGATTTTCTTGTGGCGTGGCGCGATTAATAATTAGGGGCTGTTTGGTTGTGATGGGTGTTAAATTGTGCATTAAATGCTTGCTTGATATGCTTTGGGCCGGGAATGGCCGTGGATTTCGGGTTCACTAAGTGAATCGCTGTTTTGTGATTTTCGGGAATAGTAAACAAGGGTTTCACTATTCCCGGAATAGTGTTCTAAAAATATATATTTTTGTGAAAATACATGTTGGTCGAGTGATTTAAATTAAATTACTCGTATATGATCGATGTAGTGAAGGCTAATCTTGATATGTGAATTAATTAATTTACATGATATGAATGTGTGGTGGTTGTTTTGTAAATATATGCATGTTTATATATTTACATGTGAATTGACTGTTGTGGGATTGCTTTTGTAGTTCACATATGCTAGAACATCCTAGGACTTGAGATTGGTGCATGACATGAAATCTACAGAAAATGGTTCGGAGTAGTACAAAAATATTAAATGATCGGAGGGTAGTCAAACCAAATAATTTATCAAGCAGTCGGAGCGGCCCGATTGATATTCATCGGAGGGTAGTCCACAAACAAATAATATATATATCGTCGGAGCGGCCCAGTTGATATATTCATCGGAGGGTTGTCCATTATTAAACTAATATTCTCATACGAGGCTTGGCGAGTGTGAAGTCGGTGAGACTGGGATCTGAGTTGGTCATGTAGACATTCAAGTAGGATCATGCGTTTGCTTGAATGTGTTTAATTTAGACATTGCACTGCACTTAGGTGGTGAGTAGCCCGTTTAGGGTGATTCTCTGCGAGCTTTAGCTCACCGGGCGTGGGATCCCATTTTACGGGTGCAGGGGGCATGCGGGGAGACGGCTCGTCCCAGGGTGAGCGCTAGAAGAAAGCCGGGATGTGGCTTTGATGTATACATGTATTAGAATGCTTTCATTTTAATATATGTTGTATGAGAGTAAAACATATTAACTCTTGTAACTATTGGGTATATAGTTGGATTCATAGTCGGCATGTATATTGAGAGTGCTTGTTATGGAGCCCAGTGGCCGTATTTGGTATATATTGCATATATTGGATTGTTTGGGACCAGTATATGCGAGGTTTATACAAGTTTTGTATTTGGGTAGAGCTCCCGTGCAAAGGAGACTCTGCGGAGTTTTCGTGAAAAATGTCGAGGTCACCGACGCATTCCACAGTGTCCATGAGTTGGCGGGTGAGTGTGACCCGAGGTTTAGGCGTCACATCTCGAAGATTGACATTCGGTCTCTCTGGCATCAACGCCTCAACCTTCTCTGGAGTCGTGACACTCATGGTCTTGACCGCGTGTCAAAATCTCCCTCGATGGCTAAAGCTTCGCACTTGCGAGACTTGTGGTATCGGTGATGGTCTCTCGACAAGCGCCAACACAATCCTCAGTGATACTCATGCTCCCTGTGGGAGTAGATCAAAATGTCATCCCGGCTACGACAAAGCGATCTAGATAAGGTTGGAACACCTACTATGCATGAGGTTCATGAATGCGTGGCGCGATCGTCGATCAGGGCATCACCCGTAAACTCAAAGTGCCCCCAGCGCGTCCTAAGCGCGGTCTTAGGGATACTTGTCTCTAACTCGGCTAATGACAACCCGGTGCGAAGGTCTATCTTGGAGTAGACTCGCGCTCCTCTCAAATAAATCATCGATCCTCGGTAATGGAGTGCAGGTCACGGATCATAACGGTTCCTATTTGTCTATAGCCACTTCATAGCCGAAGGGTCTTGCCCCTCTTCTTCGCAACTAGAACCGAAGCGCCCCTTGGTGAAGTGCTCGGTCTAATAATCCCCTTGTCAATAGCCCGCCTTAGTTGGACTACGAGTTCCCTCTGACTGGCCGGTGCCATCTATGCGGAATCCTTAGAGATGGTTAAAGTACGAGGTGTGGCTTCGTCACAAGTCTACATCCCTATGTGGAGGTAGTCGGTGGCTCATGCGGAAAAATATTCACGTACTGCAAACTACTTTCGAGTAGATCTAAGTCTGGTCTCACTCGTCCTTAGAATTAAAGGCTCGCTACTAGCCAACTTGCTTGGTAATCCTGACACTTGGAGATGATATCTTGTCTGCAGTAAATATCGTCTTGTCCCCACTACAATACAACACGAAGGTAATCTCGTGTAGGCGGTAATTCTCTAGCTCACAATCGATAACAACCTTATGCTTGTCAAGCGATCCATCCCGAGGATGACATCGAACTCGATATATCCGCAATCCTCTCGGGTCCATTGTGAGTAGAGTCTCGAGATCTCTAACTCACAACCTTGACATATCGTACCTATTCTCGGCCTAATCCTTAGGGGAGAATTCATATGCAACGGCTCCTCTAAGGTCTCTAGAGGTCCTTGCCCATTTCCACCTTATTCGGGCCTCATTCTCTAGCTAAAACGCAGCTAGTCTAATCTGGTCGTCGGAGGGTAATCTGCATGGCCTACAACACTTTCGTGCATGAACCAATGGTGGAATCCACCGCCATTATCTTTTCTCCTGTGAATGTCGGAGGGATGGTCGCCCTAAACCTCTGGGGTTACTAGGATCTTCCTGTCTACATGCTATACTAGTACGTGCTATAGCATTAGGCGTAATACCTAAGCCTCGGCAAAGTCGGCCGTCGAGCAACGATTGTGCGACCCGATTGCCCACAGTGGGCGTTCTCTACGTCGACCTCTACCTAGCCATTTACGATTAACATGGCAGCAAGGTCATCTAACTTTCATTTCGATCAACTAGCAATGCACATCAAATAGACTTGACAACCCGTGAGCGGCCGTCATTTCTAAGTGGTCTTCAGAATTCAAACCACTTAGTCGTTTTTATTCAAATAAAATTTTAGGCTCTTGTTCATTTCATTACCCCGAATCCCTAGGTCATAACCCATAACACAGTATTTACCCTTTTTTTCCTATACGCATTTCACCATGCATATAATTCCCTACCTTAACTACCGCGCAGTGCGATTTCAATTAATAATTAAATCCAATACAGTGTCTCTAAGGCACTTGTACAACCCAGAGACACTAATCATACTCTTAGTGTATCGCAATCGTTTAAGCGTTTAAAGATTGTTTTTCAACCAAATTTTTATTTTCAAAAATTTTATTTTTGAAATTTTATTTTATTTTAGGTACCATCAAAATTTATTTGATTTTATTTGAATTTAATAAATATTATTTTTCCAGAAAAAATTTTATTTTACAATGAGCAGTGTTCATTTGGTGGGAGAAAAAAGCGAGTCAAAGCGGTTGAAAATGGGCCGAGTGCAGTACCTTTGCCCAGGCCGGCCAGCGCCCGGGCCGTATAGCTGCCGCCCGGCTAGCCACCTTGCGCTCGCGTATGTCATACTTCTTCTTGCGCGCGCGCCAGCGCCACGCGCTGTTACCTTAGCGCGCTGCCTTTTACCGCTGCCCGCGCCTTGGCGCTGCCGCCTGCCGCGCGCCCGGCGCTGCCGCTTCCACGCGCCCCGCGGCGCTGCTCATGCGCTGCGTGCCGCCAAGTTGGCTGCACGCCCAGCCAACCTAGTCACAATACACTATGTGTATTGCGACACAAAATTCTGTTACTTGAGCCTCGTTTGCGATACACTTAAATTTGTATTGCGATACGATCCCGCCCACGACCTCCTAAGGCGCAATATAGACAACGTATTGCAATGCTATTCCAGTATAAACACCCATCTTGCAATACAAATTTTTTTTTTTCCCTCAGCATTCTCTCCTACTGCTTGCAATACAATTTTAATATTGCAATACAAAATTTCCTTTTTTTTTTTTTTTTTTTTCCCACAATATAAATTGGGCAGTAGCCCAGAAACGGTTTTGCACTAAAAAAAATTATTTATCATTATTTTTTTTTTCATTTATTTCCAGAAATTGGAAAATTCTCTAAAAATCACTAAAATCATTTTTTTTTTCCCATTTTCTTGGACACTGAATAAGACACTCAAATAAATTCATAAATTTATTTTTCACGAGAGAATACATAAATAAATTTATAAAAATTTATTTTCTTCACTTTTCTTCAATTTTTACACCATATAAACCTTAGAAAATTATTTTCTCCTCCTCTTGACCAAATAAATTTATAAAATTTATTTATTTATTTATTTATTTATTTCCAGTTTTCCAGCGCTCAAATAAATTTCACTTATTTTCCTTCATTTCTTCCTTTACCATATGGAAAATCATTTTTCTTCTCCATATACAAATAAACTTATTAAAATTTATTTGCTCTTTACTTCTTCTATTATATTTTCTTCAATTCTCATCAAATAAATTGTTAATTTGTTTTTCCTCGGTTCACATATGTAAACCCGAATGTTCCACATCTCTATGCTATCAGCAAGCATATGGCACCGCTGACCGTCACACATAACACTTAACAATTCATGTTATGCACACAATCGCAATGATTTACAAAACTTACATCAACACACGTGCACGCGTAAGTCTGGTTACACGATAAAGTTTTCACTAGGTAATCATACTAAACTGTATCAAGACCGTGGTGATGCTCTTACTCGGCTGTACAAGCTGGTTTCCATGCGCTGCCATCAAACAACGCCATTGGTGATGGATGTTACCCAAGCAGGAAGCTCTGGGTATTAGGCCTTATGCGCAGGCTACGTCTACCCCAATCGTCCGTTGTCCGTCAGCCGATTACAAGTAGTCCGGTTGCCGGCGTAAATCAGGCGGAGTCGGCACTGTAGGTCTCATAACTGTATAAACATTTTGTCGATAAGTCCCGATATATTCGCAACTATGAAGACACGGGCCGCGAAGCAATATATACAACAACTATATCCAATGGTTTAAAAGGATGTTCTAATACATGGATAACGGTAAAGCGAAGCCGTCTCTCTCTCGACGATCCCTCTTAGCTCATACACTTTTGTGTAAAGGGATTACCCCTGACAAGAGAATTGGCTAAAGCTGGAGTACAATGACTCACTTTCTTTACCTAAGTGCGATTACGTATTCCAAATAAACACCCCATTCCAAGCAAGTCTGCTTGAATACATGACCAGCTCAGTCCGAGTCCATACCGACTCTCCTGCGCTAAGCTTTCATGTGAGGTATTATATTAAAGTGGACAACTCAAGATAAATATATATCAGTGGGCCGGCTTGATTGATATATATTATTTGTGGACTACCCTCAGTGAATATCTGTATCAAGCGGGTGGCTAGGCGATTTGATATATTATTCTGTGGACGATCATTTTACATTATTGAACAACCTTTTCTTTGGAGCTTGTCTCATAAGCTCTTCCTACTTTAAATTGTCTAGTGCATGGAATGTGCATGCCATGCAGTTCCAATACGATCCATGACATGCAAATCTCTTTCATACATCAAATATGTTACATAAAATATACAACATCTTATGGCATTTCAAACACAAGATTAGCTCACTTGGAGGCTAATGTTCAAAACACAAGCAGTGATTCGAATTACTTAACGAAACACCACACTATAATTTTCGAGGAAATATATTCTTGAAACATATTGTTTGGGAATGGTAAAAACCACGATTCTTGATTCGAAGATCACGTCAGCGATTCGCCAGTGAACGAAATTCCGCGACCGTGCGGAGTGATCGAAAGCATGATTGCACGAAAACGAACCGCTTTACACCATTTCATGGAACGCAGCGGCTGTGCTCACGTGATTGCCTTCAATTGGGTCCGTGTTTGGACGATCAAGCGACCTAATGGCTGACGAAACATGAAACGCGCAAATAGGAATAAACGCAGTAAAATCACACCTCTTTGGGTTGTCAAAAATTCTCAGGTCCACGGCGGCGTGGCTTTGCGCGCCAAAGCGCCGAGCGTTTTCATGGCACGCTGTAATCTGGCGGTCGGGTGGCGTGTTTCTCACAAACTAATAACAGCTACTGGATCAGCTGAATTATGCGTTTTGGGTTAATTTGGAAGATGCATATTATTGACTGTTTGGCGTGGTTTAAATCAATTCGAAATGCCCGGTATGTCCCCTGCAGATTTTGATATTCCGGTGCTATGACCGTCCATTTCATCGTTTACCGCGCAGCCATGGTGTGAAATTTTGCCTTATGTATTGCGCCTTTGATCGCATCGAAGCCATTGCGTGACCCAGCGAATCTTCGAGAAGCGTTGCGAATGACGTCTCGACCGGTGCGTGTGCTAAATGGATTTAAGCGAGGCGTTCGCGGTGCAATCTGTTTGTCATCGGATCTGAGAACGAAATACGGTTTTAACGCAGTGCCGTGCCAATCAAGGATGATTGCGCACCCCTATTCGAATTGAATTCTCGGATCTTTGTTATGCACACCGCCTTGACACACCGCTGCCCGGCGCCCGCTCTGCGCTGATCGCGCTGCGCCGCGCTCTGCGCGACACGCGGCTGAGCGCCGCCGGCGCCACCTTCGTGTGCCCATTCGGGAATACTTTTTGTATTATTAGTGTTATCCGTGTTTTTCAGGAGTTGTTTGACATTTGGAGAAAATCACTAGATGATGTTATTGTTTTTCATTTTTCTTTGAGACACTGAAATAAAATTTTAGCATTATTTTACAAAAGTGCCTATTAGTGTACCAGCAGATCTTTGAAAAATGTTTTTCATCGTCATTTTTTTCATCACATTGCCTTCACACTTCACTTCCGAAAAATTTCTAGCGTAATTATTGTTAACATTACCAGCGGCGAATAATTTTCACAGTTTTCCCGCACCGGCCACATTGATCTTGTCCATTTGGTACAACGTGCGGTTTCGTTGCGGACCGTGCGCCTCAAAAAAAATTTCCGACCAGCGTTCTCCACGCGCCAATCTCGATGTTTGCATTTCTGTTGTTGTCCTAACAACTATCCACTAAGCACACGATCCATTTCACAACACATGATCGTCGATATCATTTGTAGTCTCAAATCTTACCATCCGCATGAAGTCTGTCAAACCATCGCGGGTCATTCTGAATTTCATACTCTGATGCGCTTTACTAGGTGATGCTAACAATACCTGCAGATTCGGTGATGTTCAACGCAAGGCGCAAACCGATCGCCATCATAGGTTCCGTCGACCACTGGTGAGTGATCAGATCTTCGGGCTCACTGGGTGATACCGAAACCTTCGCACTGGCTCGTGCC
Source organism: Tetrastigma voinierianum (assembly GCA_016808115.1). Classification (NCBI taxonomy): domain Eukaryota; kingdom Viridiplantae; phylum Streptophyta; class Magnoliopsida; order Vitales; family Vitaceae; genus Tetrastigma; species Tetrastigma voinierianum. The sequence goes on from JAEQBH010002879.1 coordinate 142,240, forward strand.
ACCAGCGTGGCGCCCTGGCTGGGGTCCGTTGTTACGTGGCGGAATAAAGTAGTCGGTTGCCCGGCATGCACTTTGAAGTGGGCAGAGTCTCGCTTTGTAGGGAGCTCCGCCGTCTGGCTTACGTAAACACCTACGATCATGCTATGTATCCAATCACGTGGGCCCATCAATAACACAATATATCCAAACTATCCAATAGTTTCAGGATTAATATGTTTTACTTCATATACAATACATACATTAAAATTAAGAATTCTAATACATGTATCATCAAAGCTGCCCGACTCTTAATACAACCTCAGGCAGTCTCCTCGCAGCTCATGCACACGCCGTAAAAGAAATCGGGGTAGGCTAAAGCGGAGGAATACGCCCTAAGTGGAGGCTGCTCACACCGGCTGTTCTCTTTAAACAAACATTCGTGCAGTCCTAGCAGAGCCTCTCGTGATAACTTCCCTAGGAGGCCTCGCAGGCTCTCACACTGGCCTCGTAGCGAAATTGTGAACGTGGTAGACGCCTCCGATGAATATATCAATTGGGCCTCAGGCGATTGATATATTGAGGTAATGACTACCTCAGATGAGACAAAATATCCAAGCGGGTGGCTCCCCGATGATTGATATGTTATTCTTTGGTTGTGAAGACTGCCCTCGCAGTCAGATAAATATCAGCGGGCAGCTCGACGGTTGATATATTATTTAAGATTGGACTACCACTCCGATAATTTACATTTTAGACACCCTCCGGAACCTTGTTTCTCTAGACTCATCTCCTTCATTCCTATATTCCTAAATTTCTGATTACATATGAATCATATCAGAGTTCAGTCTAATCACATGCAAATATATACGTAATATATTTACATAAAACTTAAATCATCAAATTCTAGCTTCATGGGCTAATGATCATACGATAATTTAATTTAAATCACTAAATGACACGTAAATATAACACCTGCCCAGACGACAAGTCAGTGAAACCCTCGTTACTATTCACGGAGGAAATCACTGAAACACCGGGGTTCCTTAGTAAACCCAGTTCACGACTTCCATTTAGAAACGCCACCAGCAAACGCCACCGTTAAGCAAGCCACACCCAACGACCATGGCGGCTACGGTTTGCACCTTCAAAAAGAAAAACGCTGCATCAATTGATGGTCATGGCCCGAGACGATTCTCAAACATGCATTTTAATGACTGCGCGTAATTTCACAAACACTTCGATTCGGGCGATCCACATTGACCAAAAATCGAAAAATTACATGATGGGATCATGTTTGGGACCGTCGAAAGCTCGCGGCGCCAGCTATCGGCGTCGAAAAACACTTTAAAATGAGAGTAAAAGGCTTCGAAGTAGGGACAAAATCTTTGCCTCTTGGGTTGTCAGCTTCTATAAATCCCAAGGTCCACGCGTAACTGCTGCGTCTGTTCATTTTATGTCAGGAGCATGGCCCGGCGGTCCGTCGCCATTGCAGAAAGTTTCTCTCTCATTCTCCTTAAAAGCTCACTGTCACTCAATCCACACCCCAGATCTATACTCTTGTTAGGAAGACAGCCATGTGCACTATTGAAAACATGGTATTTAAAATCAAATTCCATAATACGGTATAAATACTGATTTTCCAGTTGTTGATTTTCGGCTATCTAAAAGCGATCAATTTTCATACTCTACTCTCACCAGGTACATGAGTACGTAACTGCAATCTGTTCTGAAATTGCGGCGCGTGCCTCGAAAAGCGATGTGGAAACTCAAACGTCTCTCTCTCTTGAAATACGACTACGTGCTAACTGGGTCCCACGAACTTGGATTATGATACAGTCATCTGAGATCTAGAATTATTAGTAATTAGATTTTGTAATCAAAATTCACGATTTGCCCGCTTATTCGATTGAAATGCCGGATCTTTACAATATATATATATATATATATATATATATATATATATATATATATATATATAACATATATATATATATATCGTGTGTTATTGTGTGTGACGCCCCAAAACGGGGTCAGATTGGCTACCGTCAAACATGAGTCTAAAGTGAGGTTACGTTTTTTATTAAGAAAATGGGCGAGTCTCTCGTACCTGGAGACTCTTGCCGAAGTACAAACTGCTGTGATAATCACGGCGGTCCGCATATTTTGGCTCATCATATCCACGGCTCAGTAGCCAGGACATATGCGGTATAAGTGCCGTGCAGCCACATACGATGATTGAGTTGACGTTTCCTTTGCAATGCTGCCCATATTTAAATATAATTTCCCAACGCCGTTATGTCATTGAAACTTTAATCCAACTTTCTTCTAATCTGGAGTCTCTAGAATGAGCCACCATCCACATCACTGCGCTCCATGTGCACAGCAACGTAAAGTGGGGATCCTGACCGTAGTGAAACTAAGCTTCGATGAGAATCGCCGCAGTGAATGCCTGCAGTCTGCAGTGCAATGCTCCAAATTAAACTTATACTCTGCAAAATAATCGTGATCTACTTGAATGTCTACATGATCTCACCCCATGTCACACGGAATCACCGACCTGAACCTCACGCATATGAAAATAATCATTTTCAAAACAAAACTTTTGTTCTTGAAAATATACTACAGCCGGTAAATAACCAGGATTACCCTCACGAGGAGTGAACAGTTTGGTGAGCTTCCGAAAAGCGGTCATGGTCCTCGTCGAGAGTGATCTGTTGGCCCAGCCGAATTCTGAACTCATCATCCTTTGAAATTCCTTTGCCAACTCATATATCGGGTTTTATAAAATACCGCAATATTTTCCACTAACTCTGCATTGCAGTGCATATGAAAATCTGTCATAATTTTTCATACAGCTATAAACAATAACGCATATATTTTCAATCGGCTGCAATTACACTCGCCATAATTTAACATCGCATCCTCTCACCCCGATCTGTAGCTCATAGCTCATAATCGATAACCTCTTTGCAATTTAATTCCATGTAATTCTTTTACATTAAAATAATGTCTTAACATCTAGTTCCACATAGCCATTAGTTTCCATAAATTTCAAGCACACACAACACGCATAGACAATTCCTATCCATTTCACACAAACCAGGGACTATTTTACGAATCAAAGCAACATGAAGGCAAGTGTTTGTACTTCCCATCGGTTCCTCTTGATGGAACGATTTCCATTCGGGTGGTCTCTGTCCGAAAGCATAATAATGGTATTCAAATACTATCATGACACTAATTCAGTCCCCCATGAAGTGAGCTTTGGGCAGCCCATCCTGCAATTTTGAAACCGATTTCCATAGTATCGGTCTCGCTACGCCCACAACATGGGTTATTCCATAAAACATTCCGCAATCAAACGCGAGTTTGCGGGTATCACGGACAGCCAAAAATCCTCTTCGGTCCTGTTTTGCAGGACCCGATCAACCTAGGCATTTATTCATCAGCACATGATTTCGCGTAAGCAGACCTATATAAGACCGAGCCGCCTTTAAGAATTACGAGCGATCCACGGCCGTCCTGAATCTCCAAAAGAATTCTGGCAATTGGGTCCTGCTGGGACCGATCAACGGCCTCAAGCTAGCAAAAACCGAAAAACCCATAAAAATGGGAATAAGCAAGTAGGAAGAAAATCTACCTCTTGGGTTAATAAAGCTACGCATGGCAGGGGTCCCTTTTAGCATGCTCCGTAAACGTTTTACGCTCTTAGCAGTCAGCCAGCAGTCGGATCGCCCAGTATTACCATAAAATGCGGACCAAAAATACGGTTCTGCGTTTGCCTACACTGTATTATTGGAGAAGAAACGCTGTACTTGATTTTTGTCCTCACCCAGTGGCTTAAAAAGCTTTTAAAAAATATGAAAAACAAGGTATCGTCATGCTTTTACTGAATTTGATATTGACGCACTACCTGGCCGTCAATTTTCATCATTTACGTAAGACTAGAGGGAGTCAATTTCGGAAATAAGGAGGAGTAAAATCGTAATTTGATTTCAGAATTGTGATAAAAATCCATAATTAATTCTCTGGATCTGGATAATGACGGTCGTCTCGCATGAAATCTCTAGTTGCTGCATCTTCATAATATTCACGAAGACGATCGGGTTGTACGCGGTTTTGCCGAGGCATGCCGGTCGCATAAATCGGTTTTGATGCGAAAGGCAAATAGCATGTATACCGCAGTGAGTGGTATAAATGATGAAAATGTCTGAAGGCGAGAAGACGGTAGTAGGAATCTCAAGTAAATCATTAAGAGAGGGACATATTGGTCATTTAGAGATTTGATTTTTAGAATCAAAAAATCAAATGATGTTCTAAATGCCGCTTCATTAATCAAAGACCTGCAAAATGCATTTTGGGGATGCGACGGCGTTTTCAATTTCTAGAGAGGAGTCTCGACTTCTCTAGAAATACAATCGACCCGTTAGTTCGGCCAGGCGAGAAAGGGAAAACGTTCTGGAGCGGCTGCAGCGTGGGACTTGCTGGCGTTTGACGGCTTTCGGTACTACTCCGCCTCTTTGCGTTTGTTCATTCCCATTTTAAGGTTTCCCCGAATCGCCGGTGGGTTTGAGGCCGTAGAGGGGGCAGACGGTGTCGGTGAAACGGTAGTTGATAAGGACACGGGACGTTTTTGAGAGACCGTGGTTGTCCGGAATTTGGCCAGACTGTTTGGGCCTTCAATTTTGAAATTTGGCATTTAAATCATATGTAACTGATATGAATAAATGCAGAATAGGTTCGTGATCGGTCCCCCATGGGACGAATTGTTTGCCGCCAATTTTCTCACCTCAAGTAATCCCGAAGTTATGTTTGTTTGTGTGGAGATTTGGTATTAAAATGCTGCTTAGTATGCTGAGGCGGGAATGGCCTGCAGGTTCACTAAAGTGAGCGGATGGACGTTTATTTTAAAGATAATGGCGAGGGTTTTTGTTGACAATACAAAACTCTGTGTTTATGTATCTTGGTTGGTCGAGTAATTTGAAGGGTAGCTCTTGATCATGTAGAAATGTGTTCTGATGTAACATGATTGTGTGTGGGTTTTAATTGCTGCGGCGTATATTCATCGAGCCCATATTTACGCATGTGTGTAACAAACGGCGTCCTATGAATTCAGAAAACTCCATGGAGGAGTGGCGAAATCCGTAATATATATATCAAAGATGAATGACTGTCAGAGTGGTAGCTGTAATGTCTGTCGTATTCGGGCCCATTCGCGGAGGGCCTCCAACCAGCTGTAATTCATGCAACAGAAGTGTCGTGTCGCTGCTCTGGCTGACAGATCATACAGGCGTCAAATTCTCAATTTCACGAGATCACGGCGTGCGAGACTGCCGCACCGCTCGCCTGAAACCCGGGGTCAGTTGACTACATCAGCCACGCGAACACGGAATGAGACGTCGGGGGTTGCAGGCGCTACCCTCCCGAGAAAAATCGAGCGAGGTCTCCTTTGTGCGGAGCTCTGCGAAACATAGTACTAATAAACGTCGAAACAGGTCAATATAATTCAAGGATAACAACACGCATGGATAAAAACGGGCATATCCATCAGCAAAATTAACCATCACATAGTTAAGAGACTGGTTAAAGTATTAACTACATATCAAAATACTTTCGAATTATTCCCTAATACAGCGCGCTGAAACGAGTCAAAACTTACGGCTCGGCGGCTTTCGAACTCGACCTCCACGAGCACACGTCCCTTCGCACAGCTCCACTGTGCATCGAAGATCAGGCCCGGGTGAAATACAAAAAAAGCTCGATCGCCTAAATCAGCTGCGCCACACCTAAATGCAGTGCAATATTCGGTTAAACACACATTCAGCGATGCATGATTCACTTGAATATCCGGTCTACCGACTCTCTCACTCGGCAGCCGCCCATGAGAATTATATTATTTTCCGCGGACGGCCTCCGTTAACCGCCGCTAACCGCCATAATTGGTGGCTAAAATGATTGATATATATTAAACTGTGGACACCTGGGTCATATATCATGGCGTTGCTGGCGATTGATGTGGCGGTTTCGTGGACTACCCTGATGGAGAAAATATATATCAGGCGGGCACTCCGGCGGTTGGTATATTATTTATTGGACCTCAGGCTTAATTAACATTTTGAACTACCCTCGGGAGACCATTTTCTCTAGACTCCATCTCATGCGCTGGCTCACATTACCATAGGATGTTTTTCGGTGCATATAGAATACGCTTAGGTTCCATCCCGAGGCTAAATGCATGCAAACATATCAACATGAATATTAGCACTATTATCAATCACGATATGTCGTAATTAATCAATTTCATTACAGCATCTAAAATTAGCTGAAAGCCAGGCCAATGATCTTTAAGTAATTTAATTTAAATCCTTTCGAGCCGAACATCTTTCACGAAAATATGTTTTCGGCTGCCGACATTGGGAAATAATGGTGAAGCCACCGTTTACCGGAGAAATTCAGCGATACTCGGTGAACCTTCCCTAAATCCAGCATTCAGTCAAAGCAGTTACATTTTCTACCCACTTTACGAAACAGATCACGGACTGCTCCATTCATTAAAATTTTCTATTAATTGATCCCAATGTTTGGGACGATCAAACACCACGTCAGATACTCTAACAACTCAACATTTAGAAAAATCTACTAAAAATGGGAATAAAACCAAAAATGAGGAGAAAATCCTACCCTCAGGAGGAGTTTGGCTTCCTAAATCAGTGTTACCATGACTCAATAGAACATTTCTCCTTCTTACATCGGCTTTTGCCTGACCAATTAGGATCGTCGTCACGAAGTATGATCCTCTCTCTCCAAAACATAGATGGCTACTGCTGCTACTGGTTCCTCCATCCGTTTTTTGCTTCTTTTGTTATTGCAAAAAGATGGACCTTACATTCTGTTTTTTATTATTAACTAATTAATTCCCATGCTCTCTCCCGTTTGACACATTGGCACTATCTCAAGCCGTCCATTTTCATCATTTCTCTACCACACCGCCGCCGATACTTGTCATATGTGATTTTGTGCATCGAAAATCGTTTATTCTTTTGGACTTACGATGTACCAGCGTCTGGGCTCGTATCTGGAATCTTACGAGATTTTCGTCTTCCTTAACTATATTTTTCGAGGCGATTCTGCCCGCCTGGTGCGTTTAGTCATAGGATCTAAAGAATAAATTACGGGATTTTTATTGGTCTTTCAATTTCCTGCGAAGGTCTGATTTGCCCTTTCCCGAGTTACGGAGTGTTCTCTCACGTAAAAGGAATTTAGATCCATTCAAAGCGTTGTGCGCTATGCAGCATCGCGGCCATTCTTGTGTAATAAGCGGTCGTTAAATCTTAAGCTATTGCCCGTCACTAAACAAAGCGAGGATAGGTGGCGCGTGGCCTTCACTCGCTCGCGTTGACTCGCTGCGCTCGTAGTGGCTCAGTAATACAAAACACCGTATCGGTTTTGCCGCCTGCGAAACTGATCACGGCAGCCATACCTTTGGTCCCACGCTTCCGAAGGTCCCATGAGTGTCAGCCTCGATACGCTGATCACCACGCCCGGGCGCGGATCGTTATCATTCCGGGCATAGGCGTGAAATACCGCAAGTGAACTTACTGTCGCTGCGAAGCGGTAATGCCCGATACGCATGGCTGTGCCGCTACCGGTATCTCGAAGGTCTTTATCGGCGATAACAGCTGCGCAACGCGGTACTCCTGTCTTAGGAATTTTGCGCCGAGAGCGTGATCACCCGACCTGTTCTAAGGGAATTCGACGTCGTATTGCACATAGCTCTTCTACCTCGGCGTGTTGAAGACGCCTCAAGCTCACCTTACTCTTGGAGGTGTCTCCTGAATCGGGATGATGGAGCTCTCTTTCACCACCTCGAGGTCCAACACTCATGGAGATCACCATGGCCTTTCAGCAATGCCATATGGTGCCAGCCACTGGAGGCTGCAGAAAGCTGTTTGTTGTAGGCGAAGAGGAAGTCACGAACAGCTCCCTGCCTGGACATGCTCCACCCGACATGTCCTCCTAACATGTCTCATCCTCACACAACGTATATCCTGCAGCCTTGGTCTGTAGCCCCGATCTTCCAACGGGGTACAATCAGCGACATTGTCAATGGGTAATCAGCTCAGTATGCCATACATGACATATTCTGAGGCCCTTGCGTTTCGACTACGCGTCACGGTGTTGTTCAAGGTTTCCAAACTCCAGTCACCCCCGACTCCTATCACTCAACTCGATCTGCGATAACACGGCAGTGTGTTTTCATCTTGAACAACTCTTCAACTTACATTTGAGCCTCTTCCATTCTAGAACTTGAGGATATATCCACCGGTTCTTTTTCGCCCATTTGCTCCGAGATTCTCACCATGAAGCGAGAGTCTCGGAGATTTCTCACTCATGAAGCTCACCACTGAAATCCTGAGAACATCTACATGGCGGCTTCTCTATTAACTCTGAGATCGATAAGTGTTGAGTATGACAACGGCCTGGGTGATGGTTGTCCAACCCATCAATGTCGGCACGACATATCGCAACCACATGTACCACCTAAGAGTCCGCTATACGCTATACATCGCTTCTGATCTATCACGACTTTGGCCACTTTGGCCTTTGAATGCAATGTACTTTGTTGAGAGTGTATAGCACCCCGTCCCCAAAACTAGTTCCACGACGTACTAGGGTGTGGAGGAATGAAGCCCCCATGCTCTCTGTCACGGCCAGCAGGGTGCATTGTCCAAAGTCTTGGGATCACTGTCTCATCCCATCACTCATGGCAATCCACAGCCGTCCTGGCTTAATTATTGTAATACACTTACTCTTTGCTGACAAGGGCCCGTCCCTCCTCTTTACCAACACCATATCCCGATGGGCTCCAGAAACATCCTCGATTCCCTCTCTCTCTGATCCAAGCCATGGAGTCATATCAGTCTGAGATGGACACCAGCCCCTTCATATCTCGTATGCCCAATGATCCCGAGAACTACGTATCTCGAAGGTGTTCGGTCTCTCCCAGCATCCTTTTGCCTCCCAGCCTTCTCTAAGTCGTATTAGCACTCTGGTCTTGACTCCAGTGAGCCCCGCCTCCCATTCGATGCTTGCCAACGCACTGGCAATTCTTTACTGATGGTCTGGTACAGCAAGCGATTCTCAGAAGTGATGCTCATGCTCCCACTGGCGGAGTAGACAAAATGTCATCCCACTACGACAAAGAAAGGCGATCTCTAGATATAGGGTTGGAACACCCTATACGCCAGGGTCCATGAATACCGGCTGGTACTGCCGTCAATCAAAGGGTATCGAAATGCCAAGGGTGCGCGTCACTAGCGAAGGACTTGCTCTGGCCCTCAATTGATGGTAGCGATGCGGGTGTATCATGGAGTAGACTCGCTCCTCTCCAGCTGATCATCAATCCTGTTAATGTTTTCCAGATTGTAGCGATCGTAACTCTGATTTCTTTGTCGATCCGTGTGCGTGGTCGAAGGGTCTTGCCCCTCAACGCCGCCGCGGTAGGAGGCGCGGGTGAGATGCTCGGTAATAAACCCCATCTCAGCTAGATCTGTGATTTGGACTGCAGCGAGGTTCTGCTGACTCAGGTGAATTCTTAAGCTCCCTATGCGGAATCATAGAGATGGTTAGTACCGAGGAGTGTAGATGGAAGTCTACTCTATGTGGAGGTAGTCATAAATTTATCCACATTAAGTAAACTACTGAAGTAGATCTAAGTAGGTCTCACCTGTCCTCTGGGAGATGGGCTCGCTAGCTAACTTGTGTGTCATGACGCGGACTCATATGCGTAAGGAAAAATGTCATGCTGCCCCTGAAATACCATACGATTAAGATTCTGCGAGAGGTAACCCTCTGCGCTGCGTCGATGCGACCTGTAAGATTGTCGACCCGATCCATGCTCCAGAATGACCTCGAACCCGACATCCCATAATCCTCCAGAATATTCCCGCGTGAGTAGGAGTCCCGAGATCTCTAACTTTCACAACCTGCTCTGGTACTCATTACTATTCTGCCTTAATCCTTGGGGAGAACTCAGGCCCGTATCTTCTCTATGGTCTCTAGAAGGTGGGCCTCACTCTCTAGCTAGAATGCAAAATTTAATCTAATCCCGGGTCATGTCAAAGGTAACTCCATAGCCTCAACACCTTCTCGATCCGCAGATGAAACCAATGGTCTATCACCATCTGCCCTTCCCCTGTGAATGCCTGGAGGATTGTGATACGTCCTAAACCTCCTCGGAGGTTACCAGGATCTCCCCGACCACCCGCTATGCGAGTCAGGCGAGCAGCGTTCCTCAGAACACCTACCGCCTACAAAGGTCCGTCGATCAAATGCTCCGCGACCGGCCAATCAGTCAGGTGCTCGACTGCCCCCGGACGCCCTTCGTCCCTCTACTAGCCATTTACAAAATTACCATGGCAACAAGAATCATTTAACTTTCATTTCAGTCTAACTAGCAATGCACATGCCAATAGACTTAACAACCATGAACCAACCCGTTCGTTTCCTAAGTGGTGCTAAATCTGAACACTTAATCTGCTTTTATTCTAAATAAAAATTTTAGCTCTTGTTTATTTCATTATCCAAATCCTTAAGGCCGAAATCCTAACCTTAGTATTCACCCTTTTCCTATACGCATTACACCATGCATATAATTTCAGACAAGAACTACAAATAAGAATCACCATTTCAAATGGTAGTTGAACTAACACAAGATTCTAAGGCATAACCACAAACAGACACTAATCATACACATTACTCAAAGCAGATACGTTAATCAATTCGCTTAAAATATTGTTTTCAACAAAATTTTATTTTCAAAATTTTATTTTTGAAAATTTTATTTTTCGAAAATTTTATCAAAATTTATTTGATTTTTATTTGATTTTATTTGAATTTAAAAAAAAAAAAATTTTTCAAAAAATTTTATTTCTGATGAGCGGTGTTCATTTGGTGACTCGGAAAAATGAGTCAAAGCGGATCGAAAATGGCGAGTGCAGGTGCCGCGGCCCGGCCCGGCCGCGCCCGACCACGCTCGGGCCGCGAGCCGTAGCCTTCGCGCTGGCTGCGCGCCTTGCCTTGCCAGCGCGCTGCACCGCCCCGCTGCGCTCCGCGCCCGCGCCTTCTTGCGCGCTGCCCGACTGCGCGCGCTCATTGCGCCACTGCGCCCGCTCCCACGCCTGCGCCCGGCGCTGCCGCCTGCCGCTCGCTGGCCTTGACCAGCGCCCGGCCAGCGCCCGGCCAGCGCCGGCGCCACGCTGCGCACCGTACGCCTGCGTAGCGCTCTTTATAACCCCAGCCCAGCCGTATCGCCGCTTCTGATAGCGTATTGTGGCGGTGAGCCTTGTATTGTCTGATCCCGGCCTTGCCTAGCCCCAAGGCGCAATATAGTGCGGTGTATTGCAATACCACTTGCTCCTTGCTTCAAGCCCCTTATTACCCAATACAACCTTGTCTTTGCGATACAATTTCATTTTCTCACAATACAATGCAGAGGCGGTAGCCAGTTCTAATTTTTTTCTGCACAAAAAAATTTAAATCTTTTTTTTTTTTTTTTTTTTTTCATTTATTTCCAGAAATTGGAAAAATCACTAAAAATCACAAAATCATTTTTCCATTATACTCAAATAAATTTTGTAAAAATTTCTTTTCTCCATTTCCTTCAATTTTTCCAATTTGTAAAATACTTAGGAAATTATTTTCTCCTTCTTTTAAACAAACAAATTTATAAAATTTTATTTTCTTTTCCAGTTTTTCCACTGAAAATTTTCTCCACTCAAATAAATTTATAAAAATTTATTTTCTTCTATTTTCTTCAATTCTCATCCAATAAATTTATGAAAAATTTATTTTCCTTCATTTTTATTCCCGGTTTTGTACACTATACCACTCCAAACATTTTTTTTTTCTTCTAAAATATTTTCTACACATTCATGTGCTAATCATCAAGCACACAACAATTCACAACACAAACAACATGGCATACACACCATTCATCAACTTTCACATGTTCACACAATAATTCACCAATTAATTCACAAAATCACACAAAACACATACACATGCACGTAGTGTCCTAGTTTGTCCGTGATTTTTCTAGGTAATCATACCTCGCCCAGAGACATCAGACCACCTAGTGGTGATGCTCTTCCTGACTATGGCCTAAGCTCCAAATCCTCCATCCATTAGGTCTCCACCTACCTAAGTTCACATCAAACCACCTAGTGGTGATGGATACCCAAACCGACTCTGGTATTCGTATACCTAAGCTCGATACCAAATTTGTGGCGCCTCGAAGCCGAAGTCCGTTATTTACCGTCGACCGCGGAACACGAATGGACGTCGGGTTACCCGACACCACCTCAGGAAAATCGGGCAGAGTCTCCTTTGTACGGGGCTCTCTGAACATAGTACACACGCAAACCTGTCCCAAACAGGTCCAATATAATTCCAGGATAACAACATGGATAAAAGCGTCTTGGGCTATAAAACAATATCCATCCCAACCATTAACCATGTCCTTAGTTACAGAGTTAGTAATTGACTCTTATACACATATATCAAAACCGCAATTCTAATACATGTGGAAGCTTGATCAAAGCCACACTCGGCTTTCTTCCAAGACTCAGCCTCTGGGGCCGAGCCGAGCCGTCCCCGCACGCTCCCGCACTGTGAAACAAAGGGGATCCCACGACCGGGTGAGCTGAAGCTCAAAAGAGGGTAACCCTAAGTGGGCTACTCCACCACCTAAGCGTAAAGGCAATGTTCCACTTAAACACACATTCAAGCAAATGCATGATCCTACTTGAATGTCTACTCGACTAACTCGCATCCCGGAAGTCCTCATCGACTTCTCACACTCGCCTAAGCCCTCGGGAAGGAGAGAATTATTATTTTATTTTGTGGACAACCCTCCGGCGTATATATATCAATCAAGCCCGACGATTGATATATAAAATTGTTTGCTCGTGGATCACCATGAATATATATATATCAACTGGGCCGCCCGACGATTGATATATTATTTAGTTTGTGTGGACTACCTCTCAAGGAATATATATCAACCGGCCGCCTCCGACGGCTGATATATTATTTGATTTGGACTACCATAACACCACATTTGAAATTACCTCGTAACCATTTTCTAGACTCATCTCATGCACTAACTCCTATATCTTAGGGATGTTTCAGTGCATATGGAATGCATGTGGCGCGCTCCATCACAAAGCACTCGCATGCAAACATATCAACATGAATATATTCAGATAATATCCAATCACACAATCATGTCATGTAATTAATCAATTTCAGCATCAAAATTAGCTCACTTGACATCGATCATACACGAGCAATTTAATTTAAATCACTGACCAACATATTTTCACGAAAATATATTTTCAAACATTATTCCGGAAGAGTAAACCTCGCGATTATTCCTGAAAAATTCACAAAACAAATTTGCCTACCTGAACTCAACCACGGCGCCATTCCCGGCCCAAATTCAATCAAAGCATGATTTAACACCACCATACCCATTTTCCATACCCACACGGCCATAGATCAGTCACGGACTGCTCCATTCATTCTCAAAATTTTCTATTAATTCGATCCCAATGTTTGGGACCGATCAAACACCCCCTAATGGTCTCTATCAACTCAAACATTTGAAAAGTACTAAAAATGGGAATAAAACCCAAGTAGGGAGAAAATCCTACCTCAAGGAGTTTGAAGAAACTCCCTAAATCCGGTACCCACGCGAAGCCTGCTCCGCGTAGAACATTTCTCCTTCTTGTCCCGAAGCCTGCCGACGGTCGGATCGTCCGTATTTTTAGAGAGAAGTATGATCCTCTCTCTCCAAAAACGCCATTGTTTGGCTACTGCTGCTACTGGTTCCTCCCCATCCCGTTTTTGCTTCTTTTGTTGCATTTTTAAAGAGATGGACACTGTTCATTTTTTTGTCATTTAGTAACTAAATCAATTTAATTAATTAATTCCCTTCTTTCTCCAGTTTTGACATTCGGCACTATCTCGCCCGTCCATTTTCATCATTTCTTACCACCACTTATGACAGCATGAGTACTTGTCATATGTGATTTTTGTCGATCGGAAAATCGCTTTATGGCACTCCGAAATATCGGCGTCTCGAAAACGTACACCACCACTTTCTAATATTACCGAAATTTTACGTGCTAACTATATTTTTCGAGACGATTCCAACGGTGAAACTGCCAGCTATCCGAGATCTAGAATACCACGGATTTTTTTAGCCTGAATAACAATTTTTATAACGAAATTACGTATTTTGCCCTTTTTCCAAAATTTTGGAATTTTCGGGTCTTATGTGCCATTCTAGAGGCTGAGCGCTAGAAGAAAGCCGGATGTGGCTTTGATGTATGTTCATGTATTAGAATAAGCTATTTTAATATATACTGTATGAGAGTAAAACATATTAACTCTTGTAATCTGGGTATATAGTCGATTCATAGTCGGTATGTATATTGAGTATCGTTATGGGCCCAAGTGGCCATATTTGGTATATATTGCATATATTGGATTGTTGGGACGGTGTATATGCAAAGTTTATATTGTTTTTACTGGGGGTAGAGCTCCCTGCATGCTGAGACTCACCCGATTTTCGTGAAAATGTCGGGTCACCCGACATTCACGAGTATTCCGCGGGTTGATGGGTAGTCAACGGATCCCCGGGTTTTGGGGCGCCATAATTTACCATACCACTGGCGGTACATGAGTACTTGCTATTTGTGCCTTTCGTCGCGATCAAAATCGATTACGCGACCCAAACCGTGATGCTCAAAACGGCCGACCGAATCGTTCAAAGAAATCGCGAAATTTTACGTAAGCAATTCGGGATGGCACGATTCCAACGGCATAACTGCTTTTTGGTCATCCAAGATCTAGAGAATTAATTACGAATTTTTTTTAACCGTAATTACAATTTTGCAATCAAAATTACGTTTACACTTATTGCGCAAATTGAATTTCTGTCTTACAATATATATATATATATATATATATATATATATATATATATATATATATATATATATAAATCTATATATAGATATATATATATATATAAATATATATAAATCTATATATAGATATCTATATCTATATATATATATATATAAATATATATAAATCTATATACATCTATATATATAGATATCTATATATAGATTTATATATATATATATATAAATCTATAGTTATCTTTATATATATAAATATGTATATCTATATATACATATCTATATATATATCTATATATACATATATAGATATATAAATTATATATCTATATATATAAGATGTATATAGATATATCTATATATATAGATATACATATATATATATATATATATATATATATATATATATATATATATATATATATATATATATATATAAATATATATAGATATCTATATATAGATTTATATCTATAAATAGATTTATATATATATAGATATATAGATATCTATATATATAGATTATCTATATATATATATATAAATATATATAAATCTATATATAAATATCTATATAGATATATTTATATATTATCTATATATATATATATAGATATGTATATATATATATATATATATATAGATATGTATATATATATATATATATAGATATGTATATATATATATATATAGATATGTATAGATATGTAGATATCTATATATCTATATATATATAGATATATAGATTTATATATCTATATATAGATATGTATATATATGGTATATATATATCTATATATAGATTTATATATCTATACCCTATAGATATATACCTATATATAGATATCTATATATATAGATATGTATATACATCTATATATATAGATATATAGATTTTATATATTCATATATATATATATATAGATATGTATATAGATATATCTATATAGATATATTCATTTAATATCTATTTATATAGATATGTATGTAAATATATAGATATATCTATATACATCTATATATATAGATATGCAAGGTATATATATATAGTTATCTATATATAAATATGTAATATATTCTATATATATAAATTATATATAGTTATCTATATATATAATATGTATATATTCTCTATATATATATAAATAAACTTAGACTTTCAATAATACAATAAGAGTCTCGTAGAAATGATTATTAATGTTACTAGAATTAAATGTAATAACCATTAATTTAATTTCAAATTTATCTTTTAATATTCAAGTGTTATCGACGTTAGTCATAAACTCATTAAAATTGAAATTATGTTAGATATAATCCATTTCAAATCCTACATGCTTTATCCATTAGCATCACATAACCATTTTATTATCGGGACCTTTAATGGAGCTCGTAGGTTTAAATTGAACACTAATTTTAACATTCACTCATTCAATATTTTACATTAATTTATTGTGTTTCCATAATAATAATATATAGATAATGTTGCTAAAATTGAATGTGATAACCATTAATTTAATTCAAAATTATCTTTCTTATTATCGATATCGGGTTGTACAATCTTCTAAAAATTTTGAAATTATTTTAGTTCCAATCCCATAAAATTCTAATGTCATTTATTGGCTGGACCCTTAATGGAGCTCGTAGGTTTCAAATTAATTAAATTAATTTTAACCTTCACTCATTCAATATTTCATATTAATTCAACTAAATACCTCTATAATAATATTATCTAGACAAAAAAACAAACACTATTATGCATATGTATATACGTTGATGAAATTATATGGCACCACCTATTCTAAGTAGCATGGCAAGCATACATCATATGTTATATCTATATAAAACAATTATAAGCAAAGAATAAATAATGGGCCCTTAATCCATGGTTTCCTAGAAGAAGAAAAATTACAAGCCCAATAAGGCCAAGAATCCTAACTTGATATCTAGCCTGTAATCCATCTTTCCATCAGGTCTTGAAATTCTTTGAATTGTGGATTAAGTTAGAATTGATTTCTAGGGTTTTTAAGCCCAAAAAACACAAAACTCTTAACTAGTCCCCCATAAGCTAAGCACCAAAATCGGGACAATCACCGCATAATAACTTTTGATCATCACGATATTATGCGGGAAGGTATATCACCACATGAGGAACCAACTAGCCAACATTGTCCGTTAAATTGACGCTGCCTAAGCCCCACGACGCTAAAAATCAAAAAGCAAAATCGTTTGTCGGCCACCGCACAAAGCTTGAATCATCAAGTGAAATTTTATAGAGGGATAGAACAAATACTTAAGGAACATAATGGCCAAATCTGCCCAAATCCGAGACTACACACACCCCAAGCAACGTCTGCCAAAACTAAAATCACGCCGCCCACCGACATTTTTGATAACAATTGCAGGAGGTAGATCACTGGCGAAAGGGATTAGTCGCCAAATTTGATTCAATCCGGCCAGCATCGCGGCTCCTATGCACCTGAAGCAAGCGCTGAGTCCTAGTCTCAACCATGAGGCGACGTAGGGGGCACGTATCGTCTTCCAATGAATCTCTCTCCCACTCGACCCTCCTTCGTGTCCCCTTACATGATTATGGTGTTGGTATGCCAAACCGAGGCTTCTGATCTACACGTAAAAACAAATGAACAATAACATGCGCTGTTCAATTTTGATACTTATTATATAATTATCCAATAAATCCAATTTTCACATAGAATTATCCAATAAATAAATAAATAAATCAATGAGGAATACCCTGTAATCTATGATTAGCCCCAAGTTACATAAAAAAATACAATCAAATTTCTACCATGATTAAGCCAAAATAAACATTCATTCATACAAAATATAAATAACATGAAACATAAAAACCTAGGCGCTATATATCTAATTAGATCAAATATACATGTAAAAATATAATGATTCGCTTACCACACATTGATTCAATCCAGCTCGATACCAATTGTCGATCAATGTACAACGAAGTCCGATCACACTGGGAGAGATGAGGTGATACACTTCAATGTCATCAGCAGAATAACATGAACTTGGCGCGAACCT
Source organism: Tetrastigma voinierianum (assembly GCA_016808115.1). NCBI lineage: Eukaryota > Viridiplantae > Streptophyta > Magnoliopsida > Vitales > Vitaceae > Tetrastigma > Tetrastigma voinierianum. The sequence goes on from JAEQBH010002879.1 coordinate 160,269, forward strand.
TCAAGCCATTCTAATTGCGACAAATTCAGTGTAGCGCCTAATTGCCGAGACTAAAGGTAGAAACACACACGTATGTGTAAAGACCCATATGGAGAAAATATCAAGGTCCTACTAAGGGCCCATTTATATGACTAAAATTCTAACCCATAGGTTACTTGTCAAACAAGAACCAATCAAAGCACACCTGCCACCTATATTGTATTCTCATTTTTTTTTTTTTTTTATAATTAGAAATCCATTAGAGAGTAAGGAGACAAATAAAGCAAGTGTAGCAATCTCTATCCGTTAGAAATCCATTGGAAAGTGCGGAGCTAATAGGCCTATAGCACCCTATCCCGCCATGTTAGATCGATAGATTTCTTTAGGAATAAGGTTTTTCGTATTATTAAGTAAATCCAAACTCTTTTGTTTTATTATTGGTTTCTTTATCTTTAAATAATTACATTGTAATTATATCACTAATTAACTAGTCCTGGGGATCAATGTCCACATTAATTTTGCCTCTTTTCATCAACGGATCATAGTAAGCTAAAACATAAGTCCAACAATTTATTGTGAAAAATTGAACTAAATTTGGATAAATAAAGGGTAGGTGGAACCGCTTAAGATAACTTTTTTGTTTTTTCCAAATAAGAAAATAAAAGATATATTTGATAACCAAAATTTTATTTTATTTTTAATTCGCAAAAACTTTAAATTATTTCAAATATATATTTTAAAATTTTAAAAATTTAATTCTATAAATATATATACAAAATAAGACACTTTATGTAAAATTATTTTCTAAAACATATTTAAAAAATATTAAAACGAAATTAAAGTTTCTAATGGGATTTTACTTCTTCTGAGTTTATGGTGTCGTTTTTTAACAAGAATTCCACCCCAAAACATAAACTCCATTAATCATATTTGAATTGAATTTAATCAAAAAGCAAAACTATGGAGTTGAATCGAATCATAAGAAACATCCTAGACAAAAAACAAAAAACAAAAACAACTTAACAATAAGAATTAAAACAAAATGTTCTAAAAGCTAAAAAAAAGGAATTACAGATGGCAAGAAGACATCGAGGAAGAAAAGAACAATGCAAAAGATGTAGATGGAATCAGCAGAGATCACGGACATGCCTTGTAAGATGTAAATTCACTTGAAGCATGATTGTGTCAGACAAGAGTGTGCCTCAGAAGGTCACAAGGCCGTCTTTGATTGAACTCGTTCTATTCCACGTGTCATTGGTATTGGTTAATGTCCATCTTTGACATGACGCATTATTAGCTCTCATTTTTTATTCACACCGAAGTGAGAGGGGATGTGGGCCGCGTACTTCGCCTGCACTGCATCACATTTGTATATCTGCTTCCCACTTTAAAATCGAGTTCTAGATATTTAGGTTATTTAAAAAAATTTTTACTAAAAATAAGTTGGAAATTGAAAATAACATTTAAACTAATATACAAAATTTGTCATCTATTCTTTCAAAAATAAAAAAATTATCATCTATTTAAAATTTAAGCCAATACAGAATCATAGTTTGATTACATTAATTTTAAAAAATTTCAAAATATTTTTAATACTATAATAAATAATTATAACATTAAGATAAAAAAATTCAATATTATATTAATAGCTACGGTATATATATTTATGTACTAATTTTGATATTATTTTTTATTTTTAACCTATTTAATAATTTTATTTTTCAAAATAAATTATATATGTCCAATACTCTTAAAATGTGATGAGAAATTATAAGCTAAGGTTAGATGAACCCTATTTGATGTAATTAATAAAATTAAGCCATTAATACATTTTTGAAAAGACAAAATGCTCAATCTCCCATCCAACACTCCCAATTTGCCATCTCCCCTTCCACAAATGCCACTCTTCCCTATTTTTTTCACCCCCAACGGAACTTGCTTCGATTTTTTTCTTTTCCAATTAGTGTTCAAATTTTTTTTTGGATTTTTTTTTGTGTAATAACTGGAATAAATTAAATCAACTTTTGATATATATCACATTTACCTATATTAATAAGTAATTTAATAAATATAAAACAATATTTTTTTCTTATTCATAATAAAATTTATTTATAATATTAATAATTTTCATATTTTAATCTTATTTTTATACTTTATATTTTAATTTTTATAAACCTAAAATTTAAAAAAATAGAAATAAACTATGTTAAACTTTTAAAGGTAAAAGTAATAAAAAACCTTTTTAACTATTTAACAAAATATTAATCATTTTAGTATTCAATTTTAAAAGTAATATTTGAAAGTGAATAAAATTAAAACGTAAATGTGTTACAAACTAAAATTGGAATAACACTAACAATTAAAACCATTTTTAATTTAAAACATTGTTACTTCTAAATCTATATATGAAAAATTATTGGAATTTTGTTTAAGGTTTTGATTTTTTGAAATTTCCGACTAGGGTGGAATTGGCATCGAATGCCATATTGAGCACAAAAAGAACCTAAATCTTTTTTTAGAAGCTTTTAGGTCTTTTTTTTAATTTGATATTGGAGTTTGCTGAGAACACAACTTAAGACCTTCTTTTGACTGTGACTTATGAGATCTCCATAAGTAAGGGAGTCACTGATTGTTCCTCCATGTTTTTCTCAAGGGCTTTTGAATCATTGAAAGCCTGTAGGAAGACCATAAAGGAATTTTTCCTTCCAAAGAAGCTCTAGTGCATCAGCTCTTACTATCATATGCTAAGAACACATCATAATACCATTTATAAGGTCACTTAGTGTTCACATCTTAAGTTTTGTAGAATTTCGGTTCTTTCTCCATAAATGTTGACTACCTATGAAGTGTTTGGTTATAGCATAAACCAATCTTAAGGATTGAGTTTTGTTCTCCTTCTCATTTGTACTTTTAAAAATATGAAATCTTTCTTTTTCACTTAGGTAGTTTTCCCCACCAAAGTTTTAATGTGCCATTGAAACCTCGTCAGGATTAATTGACAAAGATTCCAATCATCACCGCTTGCAACAAGCGTGAGCTGCCATTTGCATTTGACGCCACAATGAAGACTCAGCCCGTAAAGAGCATCTATATTCCAAGAATAGATGTCATTGCTATTATAACTATTTTGTTTTGGGCGGTTTTTTCCTAAATCTTGTAAATCCGAGGAGTAGGCCTTTGATAAAGCTTTTCGATCTTTGATGCCAAGTTTTTAACTTGTTTATTTGTTCTTCTTCTTGTTCAAGAATATCTTCACAAGTTTTTGAAACAATAGAATTTGCTTCTGATCCACTGCAAGAAGTTTACTTCTGGGTTTTTGAACAAGAGGGATCTTTATTTCTATTCCCGCACTTTTTGTGTTAAAAGTCTTATCAATTCATCATTACTTTTATTACTCCACTTATGGCTTCCTTTTCTTTTTTTTATTTATTGGTTTGAATATAAGACTTCTTTTGTTTTTCTTGTTTTTCTTCCTTTCAGGTTTATAATTTTGTAAAGTATTTACTTTCAATTCTATTTAATTGAGTAGAAAGTGTTCAGAATTTGATTTGTAAAATTATTTTGTTGTTGAATGCCTTTTATATCTTTCAGCCATTCTATTGCATCTTCTTTGAATCAATTTGTTTAAAAGGTGAGGCTATTATTTCTACACCTTGAGCCTTTATTTTATTTCTTTCCAAAAGGGGGATACATACCATCTCTTTTAAGTAGTATTCGACTTCCATTCTTGAACATATTTATTTGAGAAAGGATATTTTATTTGATCAAGGTCGCATAAATATCAAAATACGTGTGAGACCTCTGAAAATCCATGTTTTCTAAGGAAGGATAAAATGGTAATTTCTGTTCAAAATCCGAATTTTTCTAGATCTCGATGACCTAAACGGAATTCACCGCTGGAATCGCCTCGCGAAATCTAGCTGCCACGCCGACTTTACCACCTGCACGCCTAATTTCAATGCCGAGGCACGGAGGGGATGCATGACACTCGGCACGTTGGGAGGCCCAGAGGCGCCACGTGTTCGCATGCAGCCAAACTTGAGGTCAAGGGGCTCACTGTGACACATGGCATGATGCCATTAGAGGGATATCTCAAGGTAGATTGATAAGGATAAGGGGGTAATCCAAGGTGTCCAATGAGAAATGGACATGTGGCGATGAGAGGACTTTCCTCTTGACCAAGTCTTCCAAATCAGTTTGGGAGAGGGAGAGACCAACCGAGAAAGGGAGAGTGAGGAAGAGAGGGTTTTTAGAGAGAGAGGCTCCACCTTCTCTAAATTCTACATCTGGACCGTTTGGCTCGACGAGACAAGGAGCAAGTTGCTCCCATGACAAGGACTACACGTGGTTACCAGCTTCGGGAGTTTCGACAACCCAGTGCTGGGTAGGGTTTTTCTCCTAATGCTTTACCTTTACTCTCTTAAGGGTTATGTAATGATGGGATTTGTCGAGCCTGGATGGTCGCGGGCTCTTGCCCAGTGCTTTGGACCGAGTTAGAAATCCTCAGAGTGTTTTGGACCCACGACCGTTTGGGTGTTTTGCTTGATTTTGCGTGGTGTCATGTTATTACTAAGGAGAAAAACATGTTTGTGTGATGTTGTAAGGGCCTCCCAAGACGAACCTGAGTAGTGTCTTACCCATGTGAGCTAAGTTTATGTTATTATTATAAATTGAATAACATGATGTAGGGATTAAATTATGTTAATATATGCATGAGTGATATATTAGTATGTATTATGTTTGTGTGCCATGCATTGCACTTAGGGCGGGAGTAATCCAAGAGGGAAATTCCACTACCGGTTTTGCTCATCCCGTCGTGGGACTATTTTTTTAGGAAAATCAAGACGCGCTTAGGATGGAACGCCTGGGCCTTACAGCGAAGAAACGGCCAAGATGGCCTTATCTTGTAATTTTGTTCTTTGTAAAATTCGCGAGAAACCCATTTTTAGAGTAAATTGTAATTAAACATAATTAAAATAAATCATTTTTGTATAAAATATATATCAGGTTAGTCGATATAATGGCCCAATCATTGGTTTACATGTACGTGCCTCACGATGTGAGACACGTGGATTTCCGCGGTTTGTTTCGGTAGTCAACTAGACACCCCGATCGGGCGCCACAATGTAACATTGGAATATTCATTTCCATTGTTTCGATAGTTCATACCATCGTTTTCAAATTTCTTTGTTTCTTGAGATAATTTTGAGAAAACCATTTGCTTTTTCTTTATGTTCTTCATTTTGCTTTTCAAGTATTCTTGCTCTATTTAAACACATTTTCTCAATACATCATGTCGAGTCGAGGGCTCATCATTTGCGACATCATTTGAGAAAATGTTGAGACCTATCTCGAGAGTTTTGAATGTTTGGTTCACTCTCCTTGTATATTTTAAATCTGGAATAGTAGATGAATAGTCTACTTTTCTGATTTAAGTTTGATCGAACATTTGATCTTCTCTCTCTCGAAGGAGTTCTAAATTTCTAAATAAGACTAGAAGACCTTGCGTAATATGATCTTAAGTTTTTCTTTTCGTTCAAAAATTAATTTGAACATTTCCTTGTCCATCTTCTATTATGGATAAGAGTTTTTGGTTGTTCAATCGGTTTTGAGCTAAGAGTTGTTTGAATTCCATTCAGAGGATTGTGTTAAACATTCCCATGGAATAGGTTTTGGAATTATGACTGCTTGGGAATTTTTCATTTGCTTGCCAATTAATGTTTGATCTTGGTGAGACAAAAGGCAATTTAGATTAACTACCGAGGTCATTACTTTGTAGTATACCTCAGATACTATAAGCATATTTCTTAATTCCAGATCCATGCCGCAATTTTGAGTTTGAATGTTTAGAGTTAAGGCTTTATGGAATGCTCTATCATTCATACAATAACTCTAGATTTGGATAATTGTGTGAAATACACTGTCCAAACGGCGTATTTGTTTCCATTAATCTCTAAAAGGGAATCTCGAATTTGTTAGCAGCCTGCATCACGCAGACATATACATATAGGTTTGTCTAACCCTAGCCTCGTTAAGGGCTCACGCTACCGATAGCTCCCGGCATAATTTTGAATTTTCTTTTGAATTTGTTCTAGATCCTTAAGATCTAGAAGTCTGAATAGTTTCTGTCTCGTAACCTATTGAATGAGTATTTTTAGATTTTGATTCTATAATCTTTTTTGAATTCAAAAGTCTTATTTTTGTATAGTTCTTTAATATTTTGTTTTGGCATTTCCCAATTTTTTAATATATACTGCTCTCAATCTTCTATATAAACAGTAAAGTTTGTTTTCAAATTGTCGGGTGTTTTTCAGATGGTCTTAATTGCTCATCTATCCCGACGAACTAGTATTTGAACTAGTACTACAAATTTTTGATGAAATTTGACATTTCTATCCTTTCTACAATTGGGATTCTAACATTTAGAGGGACCTCACCACCGACCACCTACCACACACATTTTTACGCTGACCAACGGATACAAATCGGGTCAATTCAACACTAACTGGAATCAAGCAATTATTTTGAAAGCAGCAAATACAAAATTAATCAAAAATTTTCATGTAATCCTGGTCGATACCAATTTGCTGTGACCTTAAACAATTTGAACATATATATTTTTGAACAGTAAATATTAAAATTTTGAGCAGAGTAACAGTAAATTTGATTTCTTCAAAAGTACGGCTAAGAACAACGTTTCCCGTTTAAACACCACTTAAGTAAGTCTGAGGTTTGAGGTTTCCACCGATATACTATTTGAAGTTGAATATATTTGAAACAAACATGCAAACAAAGATGCAATTTTGAATCAAATAAAGAACAAAGATTGAAATTTGAATTGAAATTTATTGAACTCTTTGAAAACTTACAAACTTTGATAAGCTTTGATCAGAAAGCTTAGTGGGGCAAAGCTGGATACAAGGCCTCGCAGCTTCTCTCTCAACTTCCTGAGTATCTCTAAACTTATCCTCGCCTAGCCAAGGAGACAACCCCTCCTATATAGGAAAAATTGGATTTGAAATAAACTGACAGCCCACAAGGGACTACATGTGACTTTCAAGGGTCAAGCATACTTTTTTGAAGAGTCACCGTCTCGCTTTTCAAGAGTCACCCGCTTGTGTCAAGAATTTTGTTTTCTTCTCGCAAGGGAGCTTTGCTTTTGGAGCTGGGACAGCCTCATTAACGTTGGGAATGATCAGCATGCTATCACACCACTATGGGTCCGTGATTTTCCATTCTTCATTAAATCACAAGAAAGCATCCGTAATTGATTTTCTTGAATTTCAGCCTCAGACATTCTCCTCGAGGCAAAGGCTTTTGGAAGATGTTGATATCCTCCTTATCATCCTTACTCAAGGATGGCGGGAGGCCGTGAGTAATATGTCTTCATTTTGGTCGGAAGAAGGCCGTGTCGCTATCGTGTCATCCCTGCCCGAGTCCGAGTCACGAAGTTTTGAAAGCCTCCGCTACTTCGCTTGGATTTGTTTGAGATAGGCCCCGTGTCGCATTCGCGGAAATGAGCTTTCATATCACCGCAAAGGTCAGGGACCAAATGGTGTACCTTGGCCTTAAGAAGAGGCTTTTTTCAAATCGGGGCTTTGCCACCATTTTTTTGACAAAGATCAAAGCTGGGCTTCGTGATTTTGAAAGCGCCCACCATTTGATTTTTGAATTCTACCAAAAACTTAGGAACGGGTCGATGGGATTGATGTGGTACATTGGGTCTCAACAAAGAATCCAAGGGATTCTAATTGAGAACAAAGAGTAAGTGAATAGTTATTTCCAGAGGGAAAAGCTTACGCTTGATTTGAAATAATCAAACTTTTGGTGATTTCGTGACGTAAAATATTCGATTAGCTCCCATAAGAAGCCATCATTCCCGAAACCAATTTGGGAAAGTTTTTTGAACTTTTCATCCCGCCAAGTTCAAGAATGAGTTTTTTGGCCCGACATGCAAAGTATGGTACCAAGCATTTTGTAGTCATAAAATCAAAAGTTTGAGGATCAAAATGTTCGTAAAGTCTGTGGGTAAAAATATTTCAATTCCCAATCTTTTTCATTAATGACTTTCAAAATTTTGCATTGAGTGCTAAAGTCATTACTCTCGTGGTTCATGACATGAGATATTTAGAACAGACTGTGATTCACGAGTATGAATTCAGAGAATTTACGGTTTTTAGTATTGAAATGAAATACTTTTCATTTTGAAAAATTCGACCTCAATTCACCCTTAAACTAGGGAGATATGATCGTTCTAAATTTGAAGTAACAATTTTTGTTCTTTTGTTTGGTATGCAAATTTTGGAGTTGGTGTTTGAAAAGAAGGGTTAAGGGTTTTCCCCAAAACTTCGAAACGATTTGAAGTTTGAGGCCTTTTCATTGCATAAGAGGCTTTTGAAGTGGGTTTGATTGATCCTGCTTTGCCTCTCCGCCATTTTCCCCGTAAAATTCCCGTGAAAGGAAAATCATCAGGTAAAACATTTGAAGATCCTTGATAAATTCAATTTCAAAATCAAAAAAAGATAAAATAGTTTGTTAATCGCAAAATCTGCTGAAACTAGTTTTGAATGATTTTTGCAATATTTTCATGCTTTTGCAATCTAAATCCTTAAAAGAATCTTTACAAAATGATCACTTAGTTCTTTGAAATGAGTAAACAATATTAAAATTTTTAACTATTAATATTCTAATTGGTTCATTCTAAATATCAGATGAAAATTCAATAATTAGTTCTTTGTTTTAAAAATCCAGCTGAAATCCCATCAGATCTTATATTTGATATCTGCTCTTTATAATAAGAGCTGCTTCTCAAAGAAGATATCGGGTGTTAAGAAGCCTTTACCTGGGATTTTGATCTGTTTGATCTGTTTCCTGGGTATGTTCTCATCAAGGTATGATCTTTCTTATCTTGAAAGAAGGTTTGAGTTTAAAACCAGATTAAAATTCCAGTTAAAAGAATATGCAAGCCTATGAACCTTTTGTAAATTTGTATTTATCTGACTTCTGATTCAGTAAACTATTTGAAAACACATTGCTCCCTGTGGTAGGTCTGATTTGGCCTGATGAAGATCTGGATGCCTAAAACCCAGTCCATGATCATCTACTGTCCTGCGGGAATGGTTGAGGTTAGGTTGATCTCATCGCCACTTTAGAAAATCAAATAGCCCCTTCATGAAGGAGTTTACCCAAATATAATCCGATAAAGTCCCTGTCCCAAGGTACCAATATAATCCCAAGAGCACAATGATGGAGTAAACGCCACTTGGGGCCTATAAAAACAATATCCTGTCAACCATATTTCAACCTGATGTCCCAGAAGTTCTAAAAGAAAGAAATGTTCTTGTCGCCAAATATAGCATCAAAATAGAGAGTTCAATACATATGGAAACCATCAAAACCAAGAGGATCTTCTTCAAAATTCCACCTGAGATTGAGCTACCCTCTGATGCTTCCGCACTTAGTACGAAGGTCTCGATTATCGGTGAGCTAAAATTTCCAAGAGGGAAAAATTCGCTTCCATGGCTTGGTCACTGCCCTGGGTTTTCTAGCAGAAGAACTGACTTAAACAAACATTCAAGAAATGTATTGATCCATTTGAAATGCCTGCTTATTCCAACCTATCCTTGAAAGTCCTCGGACTCCATGTTCGCTCAGCCTTGTAAGGAGAATTCTCATGAGTTTATTAGTGGATTAACTCCTCCCACGTGAGAGAGAGCCATCAATGCTCCATCGGATTGATATAATCAGACTGTGATTCTGATCCATAGAAGAAAGAATGATTCAATGCCCATTTATTGATAGAAGATTATGTAGGGATCTGCACCTCCACTCTGGTTTTATATTTGAGTTAGATTAACCCCTCCAACGATTTTCTCTAGATCATCCTATGCATCTAACTCCATGGTCCCCAGATGCTCCCTGCAGGAGCCTTATGCTTTTGGCCCACGATAAAGCTTCAAACTCCACATGCATGAGGAAAATACAATATATTTATATGGCTCGTACCTAAATCGTTGTTAAAAATGTTGCGAGTCAGAGCTGGTTTCAAATACCAAAATTAGCTCCATCAGCTAATAAGTCCAAATGCTGTCTGATCTTAATTGGTTTATTCCAACTGATTTTCCCAAACAGATTTCAGTGTCTTCCAGGAATAAAGCGTGAAACCCATGGTTTTCCTTGTTTCAGGTTCTAATATCTGATTTGTTCATATGATAAACTATATCTCATGTTATCCCGCCTTCCAACCGATTCAATATTAACAAAACTATTGTGTCCAATATTTTACACCTGCGGAAGCGCCATGGCGTCTATTTGGAATAAAAATTCGAAGATCTGTCCCATGTTTCAGATCCATCCTGAATCCGCCTTAATACCAACTGATCAATGATTCAAAATATCTATACAATAAACCAGTGAAGAGGTCCATTCGCAGGAGTTGAAGAAATCACAACCCGGATTCATTTTGAATTTATGTTTCCGTAGATCTGTTTTCCTTCTCACCCCAAGTCCGTTTAACGGCTTGATCAAAAACTTAGAGGAAGCGCTTCTAAAACCTTCAACGGGCAGCTATTGGTCTCAGCCATTGGCTTCCTCATTGTTTTTGTTTATCTAGGAGTGAGATGAAAGATTTATTTATTCCTTTTGTCTTTTTATTAATTTTAAAACCAGTCCTCTAAATGGACATAAAGTGTCCTCTTTTTACCAGATTTGATATTCTGCATCTGTCCCTACCTGTCTATTTTCATCATTTGATTCCATCACTGGTCTATAAAAGCATGATACTATATGTTATGGTCTCTTATTACATTTGAAACCGACTTGTTTGATCTATGCTGATGCCTGAAAACAGATCATTGTCCTGGACTCAGTTCTTTTAAAACATTAAATTCTACAGTTAACTGGATTCATGAGATCGATTCCAACATGTCCTTCTCATCTGTCCAGTAATCTAGAGAAATTAGTTTATTTGATTTTGAACTGGTCATAATTTTGTAATTAAAATTACTGATTTGTCTCTTGATCCTAAATTTGAATTCCTATCTTATGATTCTCCTGGGTATGAATTCTGTCCCAAAATCCAAGATTTAATTACAAATATCATATATAGTGCATCGAGAATACACCATGGCAAACTTAGTTATTAATTGTTAAACAACCAGTCCAATGACTCTATCCCTAAATAATATGGATAAAGCCCAGACGTGTTATCGCGGCCCATCGAACCCTCCATCTGGTTAGCACCTGATGAATTTCACGAATCACTGTTTCGAGTGTTTCGTGAAACCCAACATTTTGGCTGATCGGTCAACGCGCACTGGTCCCTCCAAAGGTCCGATCCGTGGTTTAACTCTGATTCCATCTCTAACCATTCAAAGTACGGGTCGGTTCCAGCGGATTTCTGAGTATGAGACGGAATGGTTCCCACTGAGATCCTGCCACGTTTCGGGCGGTATCGCCAATCCCAGACGCAACGCTAAGTTTCCGGCTCCTCTAAGTATCTCGGAAAACGCACTGAATCCTGCCGGATATTCCTACTTTCGGCTTGAACCCTTATCACCCCTCTAGTATCACCTTCGCAAGACGGGAGCCCCAACTTCGAACCCACCGCGTCATCTGCGGATAGTTTTCCGTTTCGCTTCCAGCCGAGTATGACGCCGTCGATCGCTTACCTTCGTAGGTGTTCTGATCCAAACGTGGACCCAGCGATGGAGCCTCTCCCATCCCGTCCAATGATATAGTCGCTGGATCATGGTTCCGCGAAGCTCATACGCGTTATTCCAGAAACGCTTCCGGTAACCGTTATCAGAGCTGGTTCCTGGTCGAAAAGCAAATGCTCCTCCCAGTCACTCCTTATGATTCAGGACGATAAAACAAATATGTCCCTGGCCACCCAGATAGTCCTCCTATTCACGATCTGCCCAGGTGGAACGCTTCTATGGATTTATCGCTGGTCCAGAACACAAATTTTTCAGAAAAGTCCTTCCAGCAGTGTCAGTTCCTGGGTTCTTTATCCATGACGAGGGGATACCGCACCGGCGTAGTTTTGACTATCTCATCAATGCAGTAATCCGGCGGTTCTCTCCGGCAGCGAATGTCCCAAGATGCTGAAATATGTCGCATTTCAGAGTCGGTCCTGATTATCACCCATACTCGCGTTATTTCTGTTACGTCTGCGGTGCCGGGTCAGCGTCCGATCGTGACGTTCATCTCCACTCACACCTCCAATGGCTGGAAGTAGTCTCATGGGGTTTCGATGTTCACCTCTTGATTTGTTTAAGGTGAGATGATCCGCTTCAATAAAGTCCCCACTGTTCCTTCATCCACTCTGTTTACATCATGATTTATGATCCTGGTACACTCTCTGTCACCCATTATTTCGCAATCGAGATGTTTTAAACTCTGCGAGTCTCCTCTCAAATCGGTCAACCTGGGAACCATTATCCGGTCCCCACCAAGACTACGATTCTGCTTCAATCAACCGCCCTCGTTTGATCCACACTGGTTCAGACTGTCCCCTGATGGATACCGATTCCGCCCGCCGCCCGTGGATCCAATCCGTCTGATCAACAGAGATCAGTCATCAACCCCCAAAGTGTTCTGAATCGTCGCCATTCAGAGCCCAACCACCGATGCCTCTGAGGATCTCGGCCACCCGAGAAGTTCTATACGAGTCAGTGCTTTCCCCGGTGACCCAACGAAAAGAATTAGCTATCATATCGTTCATCAGGTAAATGCAAGCAAGTTCATAATCCTCTAGAACTGATCCATATTCATCGCTCATGTTATATCTCTTACTACAAAAATGTACTTCAGACTTTATATCCAGTATATCTCTGAATCTGTCGAGTATATAGTGGCTTGTGATCCATATAAGATCATTACCTCAACTCATGTCGCAGGTGGGGTATTCGCTCATGGATTCTTCCAATCCTGATTTATATCCATTTATTTAACTGGATCCCAGACTAAAATATAATCTAGTCCTGTCTTCAGTGCGTATTCAATGTTATTCCGCAGTCTCAAGCTCCCTGTTCGGAACTGACAGATGAAGCCGGCAGTCTTCTAACTCCTGAGTCGTTTCCGTGACTGTCATCCACCAAACCCTGTCTCCTTCCGTTTAACCGGAATGGCGGTGCTTCGCCAATCTGAAACTTCAATGAACTTATGGCACTCAGCCAATCCAAGAAATTGTCGATTCCCAAGCAACTCACTGGTTCCTCCCAATCATCACGCTTCGACCAGATTTTCCTCAATCCTTTGGTCCGTTGACTATTCATCAATCTCATGGAATATGGGCTTTAGGTCGGTTATCTCACTTATTTTGTGGTGGTCTGCAGCTCCCTTCTGTATTTGCCACTTGTACACCTGATAAACTCTGTCCAAAGCGTGTCTGATCTATGTAATATAATCCAAGATGAGTAAAATTTTAAGTTCTTCAAGCTCTATAAACCAATATTCTATAAGATTTAACATCGGCACCTATCTTCAATTATCTCCCACAATTCAATACTGATAACACTTTTGTTTTATACAAACATATATTAAAATCTACAATTTAATACATGTTATGTCCAAACCATCAAGCCACAAACCTAGCTTTCTTCAAAATCAACTCAAAATGAGATGTCTCCTCGAGCCTTGTAAATTCGAAATAAAGGGGGGGGTCCTGACGACGGGTGAGCTAAGCTCAAGAGGAGAATCGCCTAAGTGGGCTACCACCTAAGCAAAGGCAATGTCTAAATCAAACACACACTCAAGTAAATACGTGATCCTACTTTGAATGTCTAAGCATGTCATCCCAATGTCAATGAGTCCACTCGACTCACTCACACTCTGCCTGGGCTTCACGATGAGAAAATAATCATTTCCAAAACAAAACTTTGTTCTGAAAACATACCACCAAATATTCAAAATACGAGAGACTACCTCCGAGGTGAATCAAGGTGAGCTTCCAAACAAAGCCATGGTCCTCATCCGAAATGATCCGCTGGCCCATCTCCTTAACTCCACCTCCGAATATCATCCTGTGAAATTTTCAAACATATCCGCTTACTAAAATACCTTGTCATGCACTCACACCCCACTTAGGGCTACCTAGCAGATATGAAATGCATTATGCCATTTTCAAAATCATTTACACCATATGTCAACATGCATATTTTCAATCAACTACAATTACACGCATGTAATTCCAACACATCAAGTATCACCCAATTTAGCTCAATTGAGCAATTCATAATTTCATCTCCAATGGCCTATGCTCACACTATATTCCACATAATTGAGTAAATCACAATCTTTTATTCTAATGGTTTATATGATACACAATTATATTCCATATAATTATGACTTCATGTTAATCCATGCATTAACCTATTGATTTACACTACACCAAATCAAGTCACTCATTTCATACAATTCTCATACCAAAACACATGGACAATTTCAGCCTAATTATCATAAACCCTGGATCAAGTTACAGCCCTTAAAACAGGGTCAGTCCACTCGCAGCTCACACTTCCTACATCGGTTCCTCTGATGGAACCGATTTCATTCCCAATTCGGCCCTCCTAATCACCAAAGCATAATTTATTCATTAAATTATCACACAAGAACCCATAACAAATTATTAATAATCGGTTAATGGATCGCCCTCATGGTCTAAAATTTGCATAATCTGTCCTATGTTTTGGGACCGACCAAACACCGATTCCCCGGCATTTATATCAAGCATGCATTTAAAGCAATTTTGTGAAATAAACACCCAAACAGCCCCTAATTTCGGGCAACATTTCGATGGGAGAAAATCACCAAGAATTTCTAACACCGTCCCATGTTTTGGGATCGACCAAACGGCCCTCACGGCTCAAACCAACCGAAAGACGAAAAACCCTTAAAAATGGGAATAAACGCAGTAGGAGAAAATCCTACCTCTCGAGTTGTCAAAAACTCGCAAATCCAGGTCCACGCGAGCTCGCCCGCAGAACGCTTTTCCTTCTTAATCTGGCCGAACCAACGGGTCCTGATTATGCAGGTTTGAGAGCCTGAGACTCTCTCTCAGGAATCACCATTTTGTTCCTCCACGCCCCACGCATCTCCCCCAAATGACCCCTAATGCTACTTTTGTTTAAGTGAGAAGCGTATCATTCTTCTCAAAATTACAAGTTTGCCCTCTATTTAATCCAATTAATTCTTTCTTTTACCAGATTTACGCCGTACTATCTTCGGCCAGCCCATTTCATTATTTCCACTCATACCACTTATGGTACATGAGTACATACTATATGCGCCTTTCGTCGCATCGAAAAACGATTTACGGCACCCGAAATGCGATGCCTCGAAAAACGTGCCGACTCCGACTGTCTCAGCAAATTGCGAAATTTTATGTGCTAACTAGATTTCGCGAGACGAGTCCAACGGTACAATCCGTTTCGTCATCCGAGGTCTAGAGAATTAATTACGGACTTTTAACCGTAATTAAAATTTTATAATCAAAATTACGATTTTGCCCTTTAATATTCCGTAAATTGAATTTGTCTTACGTGACCTTCTCCGGGTCGATCGACACTTCCGATGCCGACACTACGTGTCCCAAAATCTCACCCAAGAAGCCGTAACTCACACTTACCGAATCGGCGATAATCGATGGTCTCAACCCGTAAAACGATCCTCGCGATACTCATGCTCCCACTCCGGGATCGGGAGTGTATCAAGATGTCATCCACAAGACTACGACAACCGACCTAAATAGGGTTGGAATACCCTATGATGAGGTCCATGAATGCCGCCGGCGCATTCGTCAATCCGAAGGGGCATCACCAGAACTCATAGTGCCTATACTGCTGCCCTAAACGCCGCCTTAGGAATATTCAGATCCCTAACCTCACCATGGTAACCAAAGGCGAAGGTCTATCTGAGTGTACTCGCTCCTCTCAACTGATCAAATAAATCATCAATCTCTAACGGTACCGATTCTGATCGTGAATCCCGCTCAACTGCTTCTGTGAGTCAACGACAAGGGTCTTGTCTTTCTTCTTCGCAAATAGAACTGGAGCGCCCCATGGGGAAGTGCTCGGTCTAATGAACCCTGGCCCAATAGGCTCCTCAGAATCTAGACTCGAAGTTCCTCGCACTTCCAACTGTGCCATCCTATGCGGAGTCATAGGCGGCAGGAAGTACTCAAGGTGTAACTCGATACCAAAGTCTACCACCCTATGTGAGGTAGTCCAGTAACTCCATTCGAAAACATCCACATACTCGCACACAATCGGAGGTGAGCCAGGTCCTAACTCTCCTCACCCTTCTAAGGTGCGCTCGATAGCCAACCCGCCAACTGTCCCTGACACCTAGACTCGTATACTTTCTGTGGCAAAATGCCATGCTTGTCTCCCTGAAATACCACACGAAAATCGCCTCGCGTAGAAGCGTAACTCTCCCCGCGCCACAATCGATAATGACCCCGTAAGTCGTCAGCCAATCCATCCGTGGATGACATCGACCGACATATCCATGACCCTCAGTCCACCGTGGAGTAGAGTCCCCCGAGATTCCCAAATGGGAACCGAAGATATCACTCCATTCTCGCCTAATCCTGGGGGAGAACTCACGCATAAAGGCTCTCTAAGGTCTCAACCCTAAGCCCAACTCGATCACAACCGATGCAAAGAATGAATGAATGCTAAGCAATCGGACCAATAACACTCGCTTCCATAGGCGAGATAACAAAACGGCATTCAGATAGCCGGGCCGACCGATGACTCACCAAGGTGTGACGGCGCAGATACGCCCCCGAACCCCGAGGTCCTTCCCAGGCCCCGTCCGCTCTACTGCCCTCGCCTCGCCTACTCCGTGAAATGGGGTCGGGGTCCTCAAACCGTGACTGCCTATCCGCCTATACTATGTTGTGGAGGAATGTAATCAGATCCTCTCCCCGGTTCATCACCGACTGCGGATGTCCCAAACTCGAATCTTCGCTCCGGGCAATCCTTGCCTCATGCCCGTGCCGCGACAATGGAAGCACACCATCTCATTCTCGCTCGGATTAGCTACCTATCACCATCTGCCGACCGATAACTTCATCCGCCCTTGGCCCGAATGGCCGTGAGACTCGGAGATCCCCGCGAATTAGAGGCCTCTCTGCCTCTTCCCCGAATCGGGAGGAAGATCACCCGTCCTTCCTTCTACCACTAACACTCGCCTCCCGAGTGTTCCGAGCATCCTCCATATCTCTCTCTATGGTCAGGGCT
The DNA here is from genome assembly GCA_016808115.1 of Tetrastigma voinierianum. Lineage (NCBI taxonomy): Eukaryota > Viridiplantae > Streptophyta > Magnoliopsida > Vitales > Vitaceae > Tetrastigma > Tetrastigma voinierianum. The sequence continues at coordinate 177,494 of JAEQBH010002879.1, forward strand.
GTCCCAACCATAGAATCCATGTCCTGTAGGCGGAGTCCTACAATCTCAGTAATTTAATGGGATGACTTACCCATTCTCAAACCTCCTAACCTTGGCCACGTCTGTGGCCACGTAGTCATCCGCAAATCCTGCTAACTTAGTGAATCGAGCCACGTAGTCCATCATCATTATCGCCTCGCTTCACTTTGTGGAACTCGAAGCCGGCGTGTCTCGCAACTGAAAATACTGCCACGAACTCTCCCGAACTCGCCCATGTCATAGTCTCTAGGTCTCTAGAAGTTCTAACCCATCTCCCACCATATTCGGCCTCGCCTCTAGCCGGAATGCGCCACCCGACTCCTGATCGATCAGGTGATTCCACGGCCTCCAACACGCTCTCTATTCGCATGAACCAATGGTCTCACACATCTGCCCCCTCCCCAAGAATGTCGAGGGTGATGCGCTCCGGCCATTGAGGCTACTAGGACCTCCCTGACTATCGGCCACACTAGCCCGCACAGCGTACCGCCGCACACCCATACCTCAACAAAGGCCTCGCCGGTCGAATACCGCGGCCGAATATATGTCGGCAGGGGAATGTGGTCGACCGGCACGTGGATGTCCCTAAGGCCTCGCCTCTACTAGCCATCTACACAATCAACATGGCAGTCAATAAACAATACAGTATCTCCAAGGCATAAACACCGCCCCGAGACACTAATCAAACACAATTACAAGCGTATACATCAAGTTCCTACATTTTATGAAGCCCTCAGGACAATTATCCAATAAATTTAAATCAATTTGATCCACAAAATTTTATATATTTTTTTAAATGCATTTTTCGAAATTTTTTTTCAATTTTTATTTGATTTTTTTTTAATTAATTTAATTAATAAAAAAAATTTCAAAATTTTTATAAGGAACAAGCATGGCGAATAAGAAAATCTATGAATCGCCCAAACTAAGGACTCGAAATATCATCGATTCAAAATCACCCAAAACCCGGGCCCGATGCCCAAGCACCCAAAGGTCATGGTGCACGCCCAAAAAGACCGGCAGCGCCAGGGCGTTACGCATGGCTGTTGTGGTCGGTCGCGGTCCCCTACAGAGGTCAGGCAAGGCCTACCGTGTCGTGAGGCCAAATAGGCCGTGGTCGCAAAGAATGGCGAACAGACTCCCTCGCAATCCGTCACTACACAACGCACGCCCGTCGCCAAAGACGCTCAGCGCCCACCACGCCGCCAACAGATCGCGTGGTCGCCCAAATTAATCAGACGTTAGGGACCCACACAGAGTCGCAGTCATACCGGGTCAGATCGTGGCGTGGATCACGAGCCAGCCCGCGCCCAAATTTCGCCCAGCCCACAACCTACCAAGTGCAGATGATTTCAACCTACCGCACCAAAATTTTTTTTTTTTTTCATGATAACAAATTTTTTTTTTAATTCCAAAGAAGATGAAACCACTAAAATCACTAAAATCATTTTTTTTTCCTCCCAATAAATTCATAATATATTCATAAAAATTTATTCTATATTTTCTCTTCAACTTAGAAAATTATTTTCATCATCTAATAAAGTTAAATAAATTTATAAAATTTATTCTTTCATTCATTTTTTTTTTACACTTTACAATCCTCGACATATTTTCTACACATTCATGTGCTAATCAAGCACATATCATTTCACTACTCACCCGCAACATGCAACACCATTCACCAAACAACCAAATGATCACACATGTTACAACATCAATCATAGCATCACATGATCACACAATCAAAAACACATGCAAGGTTCTAATTTCTCTCAGGCCTTTTACCTATACCTCACCTACATCATACCACACCGTGGTGATGGGATACCCTAACCCGAGCTCCCTAGGTATTCAGATAATACCTAAGCTCGATACCGTCGCGGACGCCCAAACTCGGTCCGCTGACCACCCACAACTCATGAATAAGTGAGGTCGGGTTACCTGACGCCACTTTAAAAACCGGCAGAGTTCCGACGGAGCTTACCCAAATATTAACCTCGTGATAAAACCCGTCCCAAACAAATTCAATATAATCCTGATAACAACATGGATAAAAACGCTACTCTGGGCCCATAAAACAATATCCATCAACCATATCAACCATGTCCCATAGTTCTAAGAGTAGTAAATGGCTCTTATACAACATATATCAAAAAATAGAGAGTTCTAATACATATGGAAAACCATCAAACCAACATCCAAACAAAATCAATTTAGATGAGCTACCCTCGCACGCTCCCTGCACTGTGAAAATAAGGGGGTCCCACGACCGGTGAGCTAAAGCCTGGGTGAGGAAATCGCCTCTGCTGGCTACTCACCTAAGTGCAAAGGTAAATGTTCCAATTTAAACAAACATTCAAGCAAATGCATGATCCTACTTGAATGTCTACATGACCAACTCGCATCCCTGAGTCCTCAATCGACTTTCTACACTCGCCTAAGCCTCAGATAGAGAATTAATATTTATTAGTGACAACCTCCAATGGGAGGAATAATCGTCGCCCATCATCGATATATATAAATTGTAATGACTACCTCCTAAGGACATGAGAGACAATCGGGCTGCCCGACGGGTTGGATATATTACTTAGTTAGACTCACCCGACCATTTTACATTATTAGACAACCCTCCGAACCATTTTCTCAGACTTGTCTCATGCACTAACTCCATGTGGTCCTAGGATGTTCCCAAAGGGGCGGTGATGGAATGTGGCAAGCGCTCCAATACAGTCAAACCACATGCAAATATATAAACATGAACATATTTACATAATAAAAATTAAATCACACAAAATGTTATGAAATTATCATTTCAAACACCAAAATTAGCCTACTGCTAATGTCCAAACACAAGTAATTCATCTTTAATTACTTAATCAAACCCGCATTTTCTCCCAAAAATACATTTTTGGGTACTTTTCCTAGAATAAGAAAAACCTAGGGTTTTCTGCTCTAGTTCTCAACACTTGACTGCTCATATATAAACCCGCATCTCATGGCCATTCCCGCCTCAAATCCATTCATCACACAATTCAAACCACAAAATCAACATTTTCATACTCCACATACTGTGCTGGAGCAAATGCATGGGTCGTCCATTTGGTTTTTTGAAAAATTATTAATTCGTCCCATGTTTTCGGGACCGATCCAACCGCCTAATGGCCTAAATCGACTCAAACATTCGAAAAACACTAAAATGGGAATAAAAACCATGAGAAAATCCTACCTCGAGGAGTTTGAAGAAACTCACTAAAACCGAGTCCACGTTGCAGGGCCGTTCGTAGATCGCTTTCCCCCTCTCACCTAAGTCCGCCAACTACTGATTGTGTGCAAACTTAGAGAGAAGCGCCTCTCTCTAAAACTCTCTCAACGGCGCCATCGGACCGAAAAATAATGGCTTCTCAATGCTGGGGTTTGTCTTAGGGGAGGGAGATGAAAGACTATTTACTCTTTGTCTTTTATGACTTAAAAATCAAATCTCTAAATGGCCATGTATGTCCCTTACTCAGATTTATATTCGCACCACTTCGCCGGGTCCATTTTCATCATTTATCTACCATAAGCCCACTTTATGGTACATGAGTACATGCTGGGCATATGTGGCTTTCACACATCAAACCGATTTACTAAGACCGAACGCATGCTCTAAAAACGTTGTCGACACCGACATTGTCTTAAAATTACGAAATTTTACTGCTAACTAGATTGTGGAGATTCATCTCAACTTGCAAAATCCTGCTTCTATCATCCGAGGTCTAGAGAATTAGTTACGGATTTTTAACCGTAATTACAATTTTGTAATTAAAATTACGATTTGCTCCTTATTCCGTAAATGGAATTTCTCGGGTCTTACAATATCAAATCCTAAAACCTAATATTTGTTTGAAACAATTTAATTTTGCTGCATTACTAAACCATTATCTCTACAATTTTTTGAAAATTTTTAAATGTTTGAAATGTTCTCAGAATTGAATTTGAAAATATAAGAACATCATCAATGTAAACAATAGGAAAATCTAGTATTCATTGAATATTTCATTCTATCATATTTTGAAATTTGAAGTGGTATTTTTGAGACCAAACGGCATCACATTCCATTCATAATGTCCTAAATGGAAATGAATGCGCTTTGTATCTATTTCTCAAGTTTAATTTAATCATTAAAACCAGATTTCATCAAATTTTGAAAATTAAGTTGCATTATAAATCCTTTGAATTAAATCCTTTTATTAGGTATCGATACCTAATCCATCAGAGGACTTTATTCAGTTGGTTTATACTCAATCACTAACCTTGGAGTTCCTCTTCTAATTCGTGCTTTTGGACATAAAAGCCAAATAACTCATGGTGAATGACTAGGTCTTATAAGTTTTTTATTTAAGAGATCATTAATCTTTTGGTAAATATTCATGAGTTCAGACTCATTTGAATAGGTCTAGCTTTTTGTAGGAATTTGTTTTTCGTAGAAATCTTTTTCTATGGTAAAGAAACTATATGTCGCTTTTCTATTCCAAAATGTGATTGGTATAGAAGAACAAAGATTTTGCTTATTTGTTTTGATATTTTTATTCTTATTTGAATTTGTTCGATCAGAAATTTTCTTCTGGGCTTTTCTAAGTATTGTATTTCTTTCTCAAGAAATTTGTGTTTGAGGCTGAAGAAGTAAAGAAATAAAATCTTTGAACTTGATTTATTTCTTAACTCGATACTCTCTTATAAATTCAAAAAGAATTTCTTGACCATTATATTTAGTTTTTTTAATCCCTTTATACAATTTGAAAGATAAAGTTGTGTTAGAAAGGAGTTCCTAAAACAATTTGATGACTTATATTTTTGACTAGTAAGAATGTGAAGTTTTAATACAAATACCATTTGCAAATATGACCTTGTGGTATTTTGTATCAACCTTCAAAGGATCATTACTAGCAAATTTGATAATCTTGAGATTGTTTTACAAAATACAGGTGAGGGATTAATCCTTCAGATACA
>JAEQBH010002879.1:185000-223527 GCA_016808115.1 Tetrastigma voinierianum
AGTGAAACACACACCTGGGCAAATACATGATCCTACTTCACCGTCTATGTCATCCCCATGTCACTAGTCCTCACCGACTCACTCAATTTCTGCTTACGATGAGAAAATAATCACTTTTCAAAACAAACCCGTTTGTTCTTGAAAATACACTACCGAAATGTTCGTAAAATAATGGACTACCCTCCGAGGTGAATTGGTCGCGAGCTTTCTCCGAAACATCATGGTCTCATCCAATGATCTGTCGCCCATCTCTCCTAACTCCACCTCCGAATATCATCCTTTGAAATTCCTTTCGCAACCATATCCGTTTTTATAAAATACCTTGTCATGCACTCACACCTAACTCTAGGTTACCCAGTGCATATGAAAATGCATTATGCCATTTTCAAAACCATTTACACAATATGACAATATGCATATTTTCAATCAACTACAATTACGCCATGTAATTCAATGATATCAACCATCACCCAAATTAACTCACTTGAAAGCAAATCATAATTTCATCTCCACGGCTCTATGCTCACAATTATATTCCATATAATTGAGCAAATCACAATTCTTTTTTTATTCCTAATGGTTTATACATACACAATTATATTCCATATAATTAGACCTCATGTTAACTTATTAAGTATTAATCATCGATTTCTACACCACACCAAATCAAGTCACCTATTTCATACAATTTCATACCAAAACACACGGACAATTTCACTTTTATTTACAAACCCGGATCGTTTACAAACCTAATGGAGGCGGTCGTCCACTGGCAAATTCTACACTCCACACCCCGCTCCTCTGTAAAACCGATTTCCATTCCCAATCTCACTCCTAATCACCAAAGCATAATTTATTCAATAAATTATCACAAAACACCCCAATCTCAGCCCTCAGTCATGAGGTTGTCCAAGGGCAAACCCACTATCTCTATCAGCCTGCGGCAATTTTTGAAACCGATTACAGTGATTCCTTGCCTCATGCATGCCCAACATAGAATTTAATACACAATTTAACACAAATGTACCTCACAACAGCTTCTCGGATCGTTAATGATTTACCCCAAAAATTTAGCCCGGTCCCAGTTTTGGGGATCGATCCTGTTGTGCCCATTCCCGGCCTTTTCCATACAAATACATGATTTAAAGTAAAAATTTGAATTTAAGATTACCCAAACAGCCTCTATTCTCTGGGCAAAATTACCTATGGTGAGAAATCACCAAGAAATTTAACAGCCAATCCTGATAGCTGGGGATCCATTGACGGCCAACCACCGGAACACAAATGAATAAAACGCAGGGGAGAAAATCTACCTTCTGAAGAACAAAACTGCATAACCATCGCCAGAACGCTTCCGCGAGAACGCTTCCCTTCTGGTTCGCCGAAATCCAACCTGGGTCCGGATGGCGTAGATAGTCCTGTGGTAGAAGGCGACCTCTCACTCTAAAATTGCCATTGAAGCCCACTGCATCACCAAATAACGCCCTTCACGTTTTTGCTCTTGGTGTTTAAGTGGAGAAGAAGACTATTGGCTATTTTGTCTTCTAGTCACTTAAAATCAATTTCTATAATACCCATTATGTCTCAAGCTTTCTCGAGTTTGATATTCGGTACCAGTCGCCGCACGCCCATTATCATTTCTCTTACTCATCTTCTATGGCATGAGCACAGCAGCGTGGTTTTCGTCGCATGCGATTACTTACAGACCGTGATGCCTCGGTAATGCAGCCCACTGACTGCCCGAAATCACGGTCCACGCAGCAATACTCGGGCGAGACGATTCAACTGTAGCAACTGCTTCATCATCCCGAGACTAGAGCCAATTACGGATTTTTAACCTGCATTACACTTCTTTGTAGTCAATGATGATTTGCTCTTATTCTTAAATTGAGACTTCTGCCCTACATTATATATATATATATATATATATATATATATATATATATATATAGATATATCTATATATATAAATCTATATATAGATATCTTGTAAGACCCGAGAAATTCCAATTTATGGAATAAGGGCAAAATCGTGAATTTAATTATAAAATTGTAATTACGTTAAAAATCCGTACTAATTCTCTAGATCTCGATGATTTAAACAGATTGCACCGTTTGAATCATCTCACAAATCTAGTTAGCACGTAAAATTTCGCAATTTGCCGAGATAGTTTGAGTCGGCACGCTTTTCAGGCATCGCGCCGTGTGCCGTAAATCGGTTTTCAGCGCGACAAAGCCACATATAACATGTACCTGGGCGCACCATAGTCGGTATGGAGTAGAGAAATGATGAAAATGACGACCGAGATACAAAATCAAACTGAAAGAGGGACATAAAGGTCATTAACTAAATCTTAAGTTAATAAATGACATATCAGGAATAGTTCTCTCTTCTACATTAGGCCAAAAGAAAACGCGGGAGCTCATTTTCGGAGATGCTAAAGTATTTCCAATGGAGCTTTCGTAGAGAGAGAAGGTTTTCCTTTCTAGAAATACATCACGATCGGACCGTTGATTCGACGAGCAAGGAAAGGGAACGTTTCACGGAGCAAGTTACGCTATGACCCCGAGTTTATGAAGTTTTGACACCCCAAGAGGTAGGATTTTCTCCCTACTTGTGTTTTATTCCCCATTTCTAAGGGTTTTTCGATGTTTCGGTTAGTTTATATCGTGAGGGGTTTAGATCGGTCCCAAAACATGGATCAATTAGGGAATTCTTCTTAGATTTTGGGTCGGGCTGCGGATCGCCGTAAATCAAGTGGGCTGTCGGTGTGGAATTTGGTATTAAATGCATGCTTGAGATGATAAAGGTCGAATGGGGCCGCTTGATCGGCCCTAAACATGGGACCGGGCGTTAGAATTTCGGGGAGCCGATTCTGGGTAACGACACCGCGGCGACTGTTATTGGTCTTTTGTGGATAATTTATTCAATAAATTATGCTGGGTGTTTGGCGACCTAAGAATGGGTAAGAAAATCTGGCTTCCAAAAAGTGAAACCGAGATTGGACAAGTGAGCTGCCCGTGGACAGCCCACTCCTGGGTTTCGGGATTGTTAAAAACAGTCCCGGGTCAGGAGAAATGGGCCATAAAATGGCGTGTTTTGTATGGATCAGCCGAATGAAGAGGATCATGGGTTCAAGCAGAACTGATTTGTGATTTTCTAGAATATTAACCGAGGGTTTCACTATTCCCTAAATAGTGTTCCTAAGAATATACTGTGAAATTATGTGTTTGGTTAAGTAATTTGAATCAATTGTTGCTCAACATTAGCCCAAGAGAGCTAATTTTGATGTGTGAAATGATAATTACATAACATGTTTCCAGTGGGATTTAATTTTTATGCGAGTATATTCATATTTATATATTTGTATGCGAAGTAGACTGAATTAAACTTAAGATACATTTATTTCCATATGAGACCGAAACATCCTAGGATGATAGGAGTTAGTGCATGAGATGAGTCTAGAGGAAAGTGGTTCTGAGGGTAGTCTAAAATATTAAATGATCGGAGGGTAGTCCAAACTAAATAATATATCAACCGTCTGAGCGCCACAAGGATATTTATTCATCGGAGGTAGTCCACAACCAAATAATATATCAACCGGGCCGGAGCGCTCCATTGATATTTATTCATCTGAGGGTAGTCCACAACTAAATAATATATCAAACGCTCTGGAGCCGCCCATTGATATATTCATCTGAGGGTAGTCCACAAACAATTAATATATATCAACGCTTGAGCGCCCAATTGATATATATTCATCGGAGGTTGCCCACTAATAAATGATAATTCTCATACGAGGCTTAGGCGAGCGTGAGAGAGTCGCAGACTCTGGATCCGAGTCAGTCATGTAGACATTCAAGTAGACTGCGCATTTGCTTGAATGTGTTTGTTTAATTTGGAACATTGCACTGCACTTAGTGGTGGAGTAGCCCAATTTAGGGCGATTCTCTTACTGAGCTTTAGCTCACCCCGTCGTGGGATCCCCTTTACGTGCAACAGGAGCGCTAGCGAGAGACTAGCCATCCCCAGAGACCGGATTTCAAGAAAACTGATTTGGCTGCTTGACGTATATCTACAGTATTAGAATCTTCCTACCTTAATATATGTTGTATAAGAGTAAACGCTTGAACTCTTGTAATCATGGGTATATAGTTGAATTCATAGTTGCATGCATTATGAGTATCGCTAGCCCAAGTGGCCATATTACCTATGTGATTTGGATCTCTCGATATATTGAATATATTAATCGCTGGGGATGTGAGACTTTGCCCGATTTTCTAAAGGAGACTTTGCCCGATTTTCTAAAGTGGCGTCGGGTAACCCGAATTTCCACTTGTATTCATGTCGACGGTAGTCAACGGACCCCTGCTGGGGGCTCACGGGGCCAGACATTTCTCAGAGCTTAGGCATAATGAATACCAGGAGCTCGTTGGTATCCATCACCACTAGGTGTGGTTTACGTTGAGTTAGGTATGGATTACCTAGGAAATCAATGGACAAAACTAGACACTACGCACATGCGTTGACGTGTTTCGTGATTTGATGAATTGTGAATGGTATGCTTACCATGTCAGGGGATGATTGATTATGTCAGGTGAAAATATATGCATAACATGAATGATGGTGTGTATGCCATGTAGTATCTAAGATGAGTATGTGTGTGTGCTATGATTAGCACATGGAGACGGTAGAAAATATTTAGAAAATATTTTGAGTCAGACAGTTGCACAAACCTAAAGGAAAATGAAGAAAAAATATATATATTCAATTTTTAAGATTTTTATGATTTTCCAGTTGCTGGAAATAATGAAAAAAAAAATATAATTTATAAAGAAAAAAAAAATATGGTGCAGATTTTGAATGGGCTACTGCCCAATTGTGTTTTAAGGAGGGGGAATCAGACAGAATACTTGATTTTCAGACAAGAGATTTAGGCTCAAAGGCAAAATTGTATCAGAATAAAGGTGTCATAAGGATTAGTTGGCTAGTAAAGGTCGACTCCATTGCAATACGCGCCCAGCTTATGCTACAATATAATCATCAGAAGCGGCATAATGTGGCGCAAACGGTGTCGCTGGCGCTGGGCGCTACAGCAGTGTGCACGGTGGGCGTGGTACAAGGCTGGGCGCGCGCGCTAGCAGCGTGGCGTGGGCGCGCGGCAGGCGTAGTGATGCGCATTAAGGCGAGTAGCTGGGCGCGGGCGCGCGCGCAGGGGCAGGCGCTACTGGGCGTGAGCGTAGGCGAGGCGAACGAAGCGCGGGCGCTGGGCGTGGCGAGCACGGGCGCGTTCGCGTATTCGGGCGCCGTTGCTGGTGATCAGGTAATTTCTGCGGCACTGACTTGTTTTTCAAACCGGCTTTCGACTGCATTTTTCGAGTCGGCAAAGGAACACCGTTCATTATAAAATAAAAATTTAGAAATTTTTTTAAATTCAATTAAAATCAAATAAAATCAACAATTTTGATAAAAATTTTAAAAATAAAATTTTCAAAATAAATTTGAAAATAAAATTTCGTTGAAAACAATATTTTAAACGCGAAATTGATTGCGTATACACTGAGTTATGTGTGTATGATTAGTGTCTCGGGGCTGTGGTTATGCCTGTAGATACCGTATCGATTTAACTAACATTTGAAATCGTGATTGGCAAGCAAAGAGCTGCGTAGGAAATTAGATGCATGGTGTAATGCGAAAGGAAAAGGGTGAATGCTAAGGTTATGAACTATGACCTTAAGGAGTTGGATACTGAAATGAACAAGAGAGCCTAGAACCTTCTGAAATAAAATGAATTGAGTGGTTGAAATTCGTGCACCACTTAGGAAATGAACTGCCGGGCCTGGGGTCAAGCCAAGTCTATTAGTAATCATCATCCGCATTACTAGTTAGACTGAAATGAAAGCTAAATGATTCTTGTTGACATGTTAATTGTGCAAGTGGCTAGTAGAGGACGAGGACATAGAGGACGTCCACGGGGCACTGGTCAGGCACCACCAACAATTGACCAGCCGCCGGCATTTGAACAGCGGGCCTTGTAGAGGCCGAGAGGCAGAGTGGTCGCTTATCGCACATGCCAAAGATAAAGGTGCAGTTAGGGAGACTTAGTAACCCCAGATGGTTTAGGCGATCATCCTCCGACATTCACAGGGGGAGGAGATCCGATGGTGGCCGACCATTGGTTCATGCAGATCGAGAAAGTGTTAGAGGCTATGGAGATTACCTCTGACGCGACCAGGATTAGACTAGCTACGTTCTAGCTAGAGAATGAGGCCCAAATATGATGGAAATGGGCAAGGACCTCTAGAGACCTTGTGAGGAGCCGTCAAACATTAAATCTCTCCCTTAGGGATTAGGGCGCAGAATAGGTACGATGTGTCGAGGTTATGAAGCTAGAATCTCAAACTTACTCACAAAGTGGACCCGAGGATTTTGACATGTCGAGTTCGATGTCATCCCGAGGATGGATTGGCTGGATAACTACAGGATCGCTATCGATCGTGGAGCGCAGGAAGGTTACGCCTATGAATGTGACGGTACTCGTGATGGTATTTCCTCAAGGGGGGCAGATGACATTTTGCCCTGCATAAAGATAATGAGTCCAAGTGTCGTGATAGCTTGGCGGGTTGGCTAAATGAGCCCACCCCAGAGGACGAGGGAGACCAAACTTAGATCTACCTCGAGTAGTATGCGAGTATGTGGATGTTTTTCCAGAGGAGCTACCTGAACTACCTCCCAGCCGGGACGAGGACTTCAGATTGAGTTACACTGTATTTCACCCATCTCTATGACTCGTGATAGATGGCAATCCTGCTGAGCTGCAGACCTCGCAGTCCAACTACAAGGGTTATTGGACAAGGGGATTATTAGACCGAAAGCACTTCATCATGGGGCTTTAGGTTCTAGGTTGCGAAGAAGAGGGCAAGACCTCGACCGTGCATCACTACAAAAGTAGTCGGAATGTGGTTACGATTCAAATCAAGATTCTTACCGAGGATCGATGATTTTGTTCTCGACCACTGAGAGGAGTGCGAGTCTACTCCAAGATAGACCTTCATACCAGTTATCATCAACTGAGGGTTAGGGAGGCAGATATCCTAAATGGCATTTAGACGCTATACGGGCACTTTGAGTTTACGATGCCTATCGATCGAAGGAATGCGCTAGCAACATTCATGGATCTCATGCATAGGGGATTCCAACCCTATCTAGATCAATTTGTCGTAGTCTTCGTGGATAACATTTTGATTTACTCCCAGTCAGAGTGGGAGCATGAGTATCACTTGAGGATTGTTTTACAAATTAAGAGACCGCCCATTAGATAAGTTCAAGTACTTAGTTCGCTTACCGAGGGTGAGATTTAGGGACACGTGGTGTCAACACTGTGGAGTGTCACGACCTAGAGAAGGTTGGAGACGTTGATGAGTTGGCAGAGATCGAATGCCAATCTTTGAGATACATAGCTGGGATTACCGTATTACAAGAGATTCGAGAATGGGCCAGTTGTCCATCTGAGCAGGATTGTGATTTCGCCTACGGATACGGACTCCATGGTCAGCGGTCCCGACCATAGAGAGAGAGAACGAGATACTTAAACACTCGGATACGGTGTTGGTGGTGGTAGCGAGAGGGGAGGATCAACTTTTCCTAGTTCCTGGGAAGAGGTAAGACTTCGTCAGACTAGTTTCGTGACTGGGCAGATCGAGCATGAGTGACCTGATCGTCTAGAGACAGGGATCCCAAGACTGACAATAATCCCAAGCAATTAAGGACAAGGAGAGTATATAGCTTCATTCCTCCACACCCTAGTACGGGTCGAGGAACCAGCCGCTGGGTGTTATACACACAGCATCACGTATAAAAGCGAAGGGCCAGAAAGGGTCAAGCTGTGACAAGCTTAGAGTTGCGCACTGGCTGCAGGAGCTCTAGTGGTGTAGCACTATCGTCGTCGATGTCGCTTGATGATGGGTGTGAGATGACAACCATTGCTGTCAAGAATTGAGGACTTAGCCGGCTGTCATACTCAACACGGCATTGGACGGGGCTTAGAGGTTGGCGCCTTTAGAGAAGCCAAGTATGTACGTTTCTTCCCTAGGGGTGTGGAGAGCTGGGATCGGATAGGTCGATTATGGAGCGAGAGATCTCTGAGATTCGCTTCATGGTGGACCCGGAGTGGGTGCACGGTATATTATTCACCACTCATGGTGAGTGTGGGTCGAAGTCGTTTTGGGGATTCACGCCCAATGAGATCAAGTAGTTGAATCAGAGCGTAAGAGGCTCCGGGCGTGTAAGCCGAGAGTTATGTGCTCGACATGAAAACACACTACAAATTTATCACATAGACTTAGAAAGTTAAGTGATAGGAGCCGTGGAGGACTCGAGATTTGGATAACTATTGGAAATTGTATTTGTGTGGCTGAAATGGTAAGGACTTTCTGGTACGAATGTCATTCATGACATGGATTAGGTTGATAGCCCATCGGATTGGCTGATTATGACCTCGAGAGAAAGAAGCACACCAAGCAAGGCTGTGTAGGGACATATCAGAGTGATTATGATTGTCCCGACTGACCTAAATTTCTTTATGAGTGGAGAATAAGACCAGAAATTCCAATTTATGGAATAAGGGTAAATCGTAATTTAATATAAAATTGTAATTACTAAAAATCCGTAATTAATTTCTGTAATCTCGGATGATGAAACGGATTGCACCGTTGAATCATCTCGCGAACCCAGTTAGCACGTAAAATTTCGCACTTGCCGCACATCGAATCGACACGCTTCGAGCATCGTTGCTTTCTAAAAGCCAGAATCAGTTTTCGATGCGACGAAAGCCACATATAACATGTACTCATGTACCATAAATGGTATGAGTAGAGAAATTATGTAAACGAACGGCCGAGATAGTGCCGAAAATCAAATCTGAGAAAGAGGGACATAAAGGCCATTAACTAAATCTTAAGTTACTAAATGACATAATAGGGAATAGTTCTCCTTCTTCTACATTAGGCCAAAAGGAAAAACGTGGGAGCTCATTTCGTGGATGCAAAGGTTCAATGGAGCTTTCAGAGAGAGAAGGTCTTCTTCTCTAGAAATACACGCTGACGGACCGCTGGATTTCACTGGCGTTAAGGAAAACGCTCTACGCGGGAAAGCAAGCTACGCGTGACCCCGGGTTTGCGAAGCTTTGACAACTCCAAGAGGTAGGATTTTCCCACTTGTGTTTTATTCCCATTTTTAAGGGTTTTTCGATGTTTCGGTTAGTTCACAGGCCGTGAGGGTTGGTAGATCGGGCCCCAAAACATGGGACCGAATTGTTGGAATTTTCTAGGATTTTTGGGTTACCGACCGCCTTAACCCGAAGTGGGCTGTTTGTGTGGAATTTGTACAAAATGCATGCTTGAGATGATAAAGACCGGAATGTCGCTTTGATCTACTTAAAACATGGGACCGGCAAAGAATTTGTGGGAGCCGATTTCAATCTAGACACTGTTACTGACCTATGGGTTTTGTGACAATTTATTCAATAAATTATGCTTTTGGTGTTTATGAGACCGGTAATGGGTAAGAAATTCGGCCCAAAAAAGTGAAACCGAGATCTGATATGAGCTGCCCGTGACAACCATCACGGGTTTCTGATCATAAAAACAAATTCCGGTTGTGAGAAATGGGTCACAAATGTCGATGTGCTATATGGATTGGGCCGAATGGCATGGATTGCGTGGTCACAAGGTGAACTGTTGATTTGTGATTTTTCGAATATTAACCGAGATTTCACTATTCCCTAAATAGTTAGTTCTAAGAATATATTTTCGTGAAAATTATGTGTTTGCTAAAGGATCGAATCGAATTGTTTCAGGTTTTGAACATTAGCCCAAGAGAGCTAATTTTGATGTGTGAAATGATAATTACATAATGATGTTTGTGTGGATTTAATTTTAAGCGCAGTATTCATATTTATATATTCGTGATGTGAGTGGGGATCAATCGAATCGCATACATGTATCTCCATATAAAACTGGAACATCCTAGGATGATAGAGTTAGTGTATGAGATGGTTCAGAGGAAAGTGGTTCGGAGGGTAGTCTAAAATATTAAATGATCGGAGGGTGGGGTCTAAACTGGGTAATATTTCAACCGCTTGAGCGCCCAACATATTTATTCATCTGAGGGTACCTCACAAATTCAGCGAATATAATAACCGCCTGAGCGCCCGCTTGATATTTATTCATCGGAGGGTAGTCCATTAAACTAAATAATATATCAAATCACTGGAGCGCCCAAATGGATATATTCATCGGAGGGTAGTCCATTAAATAATTAATATATATCAATCAGCCGAGCCCCAATTGATATATATTCATCGGAGGGTTGCCCACTAATAAAATGATAATTCTCATAATGAGGCTGAAGAGTGTGAGAGAGTCGTGAGACCCTGGACTGAGTTGGTCAGTGTAGACATTCAAGCAGGATCATGCATTGTCGAATGTTTGTTTAATTTGGAACATTGCAATCCGCACTTAGGTGGCGAAAGTCCACTCAGTGGCGATTCTCCCCATCGAGCTTTAGCTCACCCCGCCGTGGATCCCTTTACGTGCACAAAAGAGAGCAAGGCAGAGACGGCTCATCCTAGAGACTGTGGATTAGAAGCATGCTTCTGATTGTGGCTTTGGCTTGACGATATCTACATAATAGGAATCTTCCCTAATTTTAATATATGTCGTATAAGAGAAACGCTTCAACTTCAGAACAACTGCATATAGTCAATTCATAGTTAGTATGCATTATGAGTATTCAAGTAGGCCCAAGTGGTCAGATACTCATGTGATTTGACTTGGATATATTGGAATATATTGACCGCTTGGGATGTGCTCTTACGCAGTATTTTAATCAGAGCTCCCGCACAAAGGAGACTTTGCTCGATTTTCTAAAGTGGCACTGCAACCCGACCTCCACTTGTATTCCGCGGGTTGACGGTAGCCAACGGACTCCCTGGTTTTGGGGGCGCTACATATCTATATATATAAATCTATATATGATGCTATAGATATATCTATATAGATATTTATATGTAGATTTATATATATTTTATATATATATATATATAGATATTTACAGAGTAGATTTATATATTTATATATAGATATATATATATATATATATATATTTGAGAAGTATAGATATATATATATATATATATATATATATATATATATATATATATATATATATATATATATATATAATGTATGGTCCCCGGAAAGTAAAATCCGGGATTTCTAAGAAGGATAGAATGGTAATTTCATTAAAATCCGGAATTTTTCTAGATTGATGACTAAACGGGACTTCTCCGCTGAACTCGCTCGCGTAAATTCTAGCTACCACACCGAATTTCGTTAGATTCCGAGGGTGGTCGGGATTTACGCTGAGGCGTAAAGTGCAGGATGATAAATGGGCAAGGTTAGGAATGCCACATGCCACACCAAGAGAGTGACACTGCATGGAAAGAATGGCTCACAATTAGCCATGTGTGGGAAGGGATCCCATGGCTCACTGGAGCCACAAAGGGGTGATGTCATAAAGAAAGAAACCAAATGGGAAATGAATAAGAAAAGGAAAAAGAAAACGTGGGGGAGAAGGAAACAAATATCCTGTGAGCTTCATTTTCGCTATTTTGTGAGAGAGAGAAAGTCCGCTCTTCTAAGATCCACACGATCGTGGACCGGCCCGTCGCTTCAACGCAAGAGGCAAAGTTATTCACGTCGAGGCCACGTGTGAGTACTGTGATTTGGGAGTTTCGACAAACTCCCAGAACGGGTGGGTTTTTCTCCCACTTGCTTTACTTTTCGCTTAAGTGGTTTTGTGAACGGATGTGGATTTGTCGAGGCCCTGATGGTTGCGGGTTTCGCCCAAAAGCTTTGACCGAAAGTTAAGAACCTTGTAGTGTTTTGGATAGTCCACTGACCGCTTGTGTGATTGTGTGATGTGTAAGCATGCTAAGGAGAAAAATAACATGCCGACAGATGTTGTAGGCAAACTCCAAGACGGATCGCCGGACGGTGCCTTAGCCCATGTGAGCTAAGCTTTATGTTATTATAAACCTAATAAATATGATGTATGGGACTTAAAATTGTTAAATATATGCATGAGTGATATTAGCATGTTGTATGTTGTTATCGCATTGCACTTAAATGTAGTAACCTAAGTAGGGAAATTCCACTACCGGGCTTTGCCTATTCTGGCCGTGGGACTATTTTTTAGGTAATCAAGACGCGCTTTGGGGATGGGACGCAGCAGTGGTTTTTAGAGGGATAAGAAACGCCAAGATGGCCTTATCCCTCTATTTTCTCGCTTTTGAGAAATTCTTTGGGGCTAGAGACCCATTTTGTATAAATTAGACTGAACAAAATTGTAATAAATCAATTTTTGGTAAAATATATAATTGTGTCAATGGATATAATGCGCTCAATCTAGCCGGTTTACACATGTACGTGCCTCACGCATGTGAGACACGTAGATTTCCGCTGCTGATTCGGGTAGGTCAACGGACACCGGATTGGGGCGCCATATATCTATAGATAGATATCTATATATATAGATATGTATATACATCTATATATATAGATATATAGATTTTATATATCTATATATATATATATATATATATATATATATATATATATATATATATATATATATAGATATGTATATATATATATATATATAGATATGTATATATATATATGTGGTATATAGATATATACATATTTATATATATAGATAACTATTCATCTAGAGGGTTGCCTTACCAATAAATTAATAATTTCATACGAGGCTTGTGGGGCGAAAGTGTGAGAGAGCTCTGTGAGGGCTCTGGATCTCGAGTTGGTCACGACATTCACAGAGATCATGCATTTGCTTGAATGTTTGTTTAAATTGGAACATTGCACTACACTTTTAGGTGGTGAGTAGCCCACTGGGCGACTCTCCTAATAGCTTTTTAGCTCACCCGCCGCTGATCCCCTTCACTTGCACAGGAGCGTGCGAGAGAAGACTCATCCTAGAGACCATGGATTAGAAGAAAAGCCGATTGTGGCTTTGGCTTACGATATCTGCATGTATTAGAATTTTCCTAATTTTAATATATGTTGTATAAGAGTAAAACATTTGAACTCTTGTAATCATGGGTATAGTTGACTTCATGGTTAGTATGTATTATGAGGGATCATTAGGCCTAAATGGTCAGATATCATGTGATTTGATCTCTTGATATATTGAATATAAATTGACTGTTTGGACAAAGTTTCATGTGTATTTTAATCGGGTGAGCTCCCCGTACAAAGCGAGACTCGCTCGATTTTTCTAAAGTGGCGTCTGCAACTGACTCCATCAGATTTCATGTCGACGTAGAACAACGGACCCCAGGATTGGGGTGTCAGAACATTTGGGGAGTTGTTTTTGTGATGCTGGAGTATTTGAGGCTTTTTGGTCGGTTTTTAGAAAATGGACAAAATGTGATAAAAAAAATCTAGGCAACACTTCAGGCCCACGCCACAAGATAGGACCCTCACGCAGTCGGGCACAACCCCACCAGCGATTGGCCGTAGAAGATATTTTTCCACTTGTGGTTCGCCACAGATAGCGTAGCTACGCCAGAAATAAGGGCTTCACGCGATATATTACCGCCTCAATGCAGATGGAAAATTGCCGCGGTTTTTCGGGTTTCCTGTTTTGTTATTCCGCTGCTCCAAAGATTCCGCCATCGGATCAATTGAGGACTGAGGTGTGGCAAAGGAACGTATACATGTCGTAAGGTCAAGAAACAGCAAACCAGACCGTACTGCAATTATGTCGCAAACGTAATACCCTCATGATAAGATAGTAGGACCCCCGAAAGAATATTATTATAGATCAAGGTAAGACTGGGGATAATATTGAATGACATGACACTTTTGTTACACGGGCAGCACGCCTCCGACGCTTTGGTAATTTTGCCAGTGCTACGACACTTCGTTATCGCAAGGTGCATGTCTCCGATTAGTGCTTCTAAGACTCCCCGCTAGTGCAACACACTGCTATACGGGCGTACATCGCTCTCCGGACAAAGGCTTCCTGACTCGCTAGTGATAAGGAAACTTCCGTATGCGGGCGATACGTATAGTACTTCGCATTTCCCGATCAGTTCTTCGAAGACTTCTACTTTGTAAGGATTAATAATCTAGCATCATATCGCATATCTGAGACTTAATATGCCAGTCCACTATTTCTTTATTATTATTCAGGTAGTCAAACAATTATAAGGATACAAGAGTCTGAATAATGAATAAGAGAAGTAAAGTATATCGTTACGCTTTGAATGTACCTACGGGTACCTCTTGTGGGAGACCCGAGAAATTCCACTTCTAGAATAGCAAAATCGTAATTTCAATTACAAAATTGTAATTTCTGCTGGTAATCAATTAATCTTCCGATCTGATATTTAACTACTTCAACTATTGAATCGCCTCAAATCTAGCCAGCACGTAAAGCTCGCACTTTCCGAGACAATTTGACCGGCATCGCTTATAACGCTGCCAAAGCCAGAATTACTTTTCGATGCGACGAAGTCACATATATAGCATAAAATTTACATCATATGGTGAGAGAAGAACGATGAAACGACACAAGGAAAAAGTCAATTATTTCAAATCCTTAGAAAGAAGGATAAGATCATTTCATAAATGTTTAAGTGACTAAAAGACAAGAAAAATAATCATCTTCTCCATTTAAACTAAAGAGAAAAACGTGAATTAGAGGAAAGAGGTCCGTGGTCGGGCCGCGAACGAAATGGAGATTCTAGAGAGAAGGTTCGACTTCTCTAGATTTAGACAAATCCGACCGTTTGCGGCCTTCTCGACAAGAAGGAGAAACGCTCTACGCTGAGCAGCAACGCGTGACTCGGACGGAGTTTCTTCAAACCTTGAGGTAGGATTTTCTCCCTACTGGGTTTTGTATCTCCCCATTTTAAATGTTTTACTAATGTTTCGTTGGTTTGAGACGTGAGGGGTTGTTGATCTGGCCCCAAAACATGGACCCAATTTGTAAATTTGGGATTTTTCTCGTCAAATGGACTTTAAATTTAGGGGAGGGCTGTTCGTGTTAATCCAAAATATTTAATGTTAACTCAAGTGTATCAAGTTTGATTGAGGCCGAATGGCCGTGATTGCGGGCTCACTAAGTGAACCGTTGAGTTGGGGGATTTTTCGAATAGTAACCGAGGGTTTCATTATTCTAAATGTTGTTTCAAAAATATATTTGTGTGAAATATGTGTTTGTTCAAGGATTCAAATTGAATTACTTAGACGATCACACTTTAAGTGAGCTAATTTTTTGATGGGATGAAATATGGACTATATACATGACAGCATTTGATTATGCGAGTATATTCATGTTTATATTTGCATGTGATTAGGACTGATGGAACCCAAATATAAACATTCCATATGTACCTGGAACATCCTAGGATTATAGGAGATAGTATGAGATGAGTCTAGAGAAAATGGTTCTGAGGGTAGTCTAAAATATAAAATATCGGAGTCCAAACAAATAATATCAATCGGTCGGAGCTGCCCAATTAGATATTCATCGGAGGGTAGTCCATTAACAAACAATATATCAACCGCCTGAGCGGCCCAAATGATATATATTCTGATCTGAGGGTAGTCCACGTAAACAACAATATATCAATCGTCGGATGGTCTAATTGATATATATACATCGGAGGGTTGTCCACTAATAAAACATAATTTCATGTTTAGGCGAGTGAGAGAGTCAAGTGAGGACTCCTGATCCGAGTCGGGTCGCATTCAAGAGACCGCCACTTTTCTGAATGTGCCACTCAAACATTGCAAATGACTTAGTGGTGAGCAGCCCATTTATTCTCCCATTGAGCTAGCTCACCCCGTCATGGGATCCCCTTCACGGTAACAGGAGCTACAGACACTTTATCATCTTGGGAGTGTCGAAGTTCTGCATGAAAGTCGACGTGGTTTTGTTGATGTTTACATGTATTAGAACTAATTAAGTTTAATACATGTATTGTTTAAGATAAAGATATTGTAACTTTGTAACTATGGAATATATATAGTTGGTATGCATATTGGATATATTTGATATATATATTGTATATATTGACCGCTGGGGATGTGTTATACGCAGTGTTTCGTAGAATCGGGGTAGAGCTCCCGCACAGCCGAGACTCGTCGATTTTTTCAAGTGATCTGCCGTAACTCCGACGCCCACTTTGTATTCTCGGGTTGACGGGTAGTCAACGGACCCCCGGTTTTTGGGGCGTCATTACTATATCGTGAGCTTAGGTATACGAATACCTAGGAGTTTCGTCATAGTATCCATCATCACTAGTAAGTGGTGATATAGTTCGCGGAACCCATGATAGAAAAATTTAAATTTGAGTCAGTCGAGTTAAGAGCATCATCATTTAAAGGTTCACGCCAGAGTTTAGATGGATTAATTTCAGAGGCGTCCACTACAAAATCAGATAATACACACGCTGACGCTTGAAGATTTATAATTATCATATCGTGTATAATATGGTCAGAATGTAATACTATTGCGCCAGATTAACATGGTCTGAAAGTTAATAACATTTTTGGTGGGAAAGCGTTTGAGTGGTATGAAAAAAAACTGGACAATGAAGGAAAATAAATTTTAATAAATTTATCGATGTGGGAATTGAAGAAAATAGAAGAAAATAAATTTTTATAAATTTATTTGAGTGGAGAAAATTTTTCAGTGGAAAACTGGAAAAAGAAAATAAATTTTATAAATTTATTTGGTTAAGAAGAGGAGAAAATAATTTTCTAAGGTTTTATATGGTGTAAAATTGAAGAAAATAAATTTTTATGAATTTATTTGATGTATTATGGAAAATGGAAAAAAAAATGATTTTAGTGGATTTTTAGAGGATTTTCCAATTTCTCTCGGAAATAAATGAAAAAAATAAAATAAAATAATTTTTAAGTAAAATCGCTTTGGGCTACTCGCCCAACATATTGAAAAAATAATTTATTGCACAATACTTTTGTATCACAGGAATGTGTTTCAAGCGGTCGGAGGTATTGTATCATGGAGAACAAAATTTTGTATCAAGAAGGTCGAGTTGTATTGCAACCTTAAAGTGCTTGTAGGGGTGAGAATTGTATTGCAATATGAGGTAGGCTGAAGCCATTGTATTGCGTGATCGTATTGCAAGGAAGGCTTAAAGTAAAGGAAATCAGACAGTAATACAAATTTTGAAATGTAGAGTAGCATGGCTCTGGTAGCTTTGAATCAGACAAAGAGAAGGAGGAAATTGCATTGCAAACATTATATTGCAATATAGTAAAAGCAAACAACATAGAAATTGTATTGCAAAGATACAAGAGTGTATTGTATGAAAGGAAGTTGGAAAATTGTATTGCAAGGCAAGAGCGGAAGGTAAATTGCAATACAATTTTTGTATTGTGACGAACAGTAATCCATGAACATTAAACCGTGAATAGTAATCAGCGAACAAAAGAACTGAATAGTAATCCATGAACAAGAACCGCAGGAATAGTAATCAAGTGAACGTAACGTCGACCCCATTAACTATGAATGCGAAATTTCAAAATTTTTATTTTTATTTTTTGAAAATCAAATAAAATAAATTTGATAAAATTTTCGGTAAATAAATTTTCGAAAATAAAATTTTGTTGAAAACAATATTTTAAATGCAATGGATTGCCTTGCATTACCGTAAATGCAAGGACACTGTGTATACACTGATTTATGTGTATGATTAAGGTTTTTGGCCGCGTCAGGCCTTTGTAGATACTGGGACAGAAGCAACTACCATTTGAAATCGTGATCGCGCAGAAGGCGTGAGGAAATTATATGCACGGTGTTTTTTATGAAAAAGGCAAATACTAAGGTTATGAGTAATGACCTTAGATTTGAATCATGAAACGAACAAAAAGGCATAGAACCTAATTGAAATAAATAAATCGAGTGGTTAAAATTTAGTCATTTACTTAGAAATGAACCTGCCGCCAGCATATTGTCAAGTCTATTAGTAATCAAGATTCGCATTACTAGTTAGATTGAAGTGAAAATTAAATGACTTCTTGTTGCCATTGAACGGTATGATGGTTAATGAGGACGAGGACGCAGGGCGCTCCACTTGGTAATCGGGTC
The DNA here is from genome assembly GCA_016808115.1 of Tetrastigma voinierianum. Classification (NCBI taxonomy): domain Eukaryota; kingdom Viridiplantae; phylum Streptophyta; class Magnoliopsida; order Vitales; family Vitaceae; genus Tetrastigma; species Tetrastigma voinierianum. The sequence goes on from JAEQBH010002879.1 coordinate 203,212, forward strand.
AAACACCACCAAAGTGGTTTGATCGCCACTTTTGCCGAGGTCAGGCATCGAATGCTATCGCACAGGCTGGTATAGCAGGTAGACAAGGAGATCCTAGTAACCTCCAAAGGTTTAGGACGTATCATCCTCCGACATTCACAGGGGGGAAGAGATCCGATGGTGGTAGACCATTGGTTCATGCAGAACGAGTAAGTGTTAGAGGCTATGGAGACACTGACGCGACCCGATTAGACTAGCTAGCGTCAAGCAGAGAATGAGGCCCAACATTATGGTGGAAATGGGCAAGGACCTCTAGAGACCTGAGGAGCCAAGTAGACGTGAGTATCCCTGTGGAATAGGGGCGAATAAGAATGATAGGTCGAGTTGCGAAAGTCAGAGATCTCGACTCTACTCACAAAGTGGACCCGGAGGGATTATGGATGTCGTAGTTCGATGTCATCCTTTGGGATGGATTAATGGCGCTTACAAGGTTGTTATCGACAGAGCGCAGAGAGTTATCATCGTGAGACCCCTAAAATCCGCATTTCCTAACGAAGGATAAAATAGTAATTTCGTTAAAAATCCGAATTTTTCTAGATCTCGATGATCTAAACGGACTTCACCGCTGGAATCGCCCGCCGAAATCTAGCTACTACGCGACTTGGCGATTCCGCGCTGGCCGGAAATTCAATGCTGGCGCTGCAGGTGCCTGATGACACATGGCAAAAAGCGGATGCCAAGTACAGGATTAGAGGGCTGCTACGTGGAGGGAGACCAAATGCCAACCATTTGCATGTCCTCGCGAGGCACATGGCACCAAGGGGAGATCCATGGCTCACATGAAGCCATGTAAGAGCATGATGTCATGTTAAGAAATTAAGAAATTGGGTTAAAAGCATTGAAATTTGATACCACACAATGGCCCTGTATTATGGTGAAGCCTTCCTTTGACCCATACGTCAATGCTCCAAAAAGTGAGGAGTAGAATGTGGGAGAAAATGAAAAGGAAATGAGATGAGAAATGAGAAAAGGAAAAGAAAAAAGAAAAGAGAAGAATGTAGGCAAACTTAGAATTTTAAGGAGAAGACATCATCTTCTCCAATTTTCATTTTCTTGGCTGGTTTTTGACGGGCAGAGCCGGGAGATGGGGGTTTAGAGAGAGTCTGGCTTAAGATCTACGCATCGATCGACCGCCGGCTCGCCACGCAAGAGGCAAGTCAATCTACACAAGGCCACGGTGAGTACTCTCAGATTTGTGAGTTTCAACAAACCCTAGAAGGTAGGGTTTTTCCTCACTTGTTTTACTTTTTGCTTAAGGGTCTTGTAATGTGGTGGGATTTGCTGAGGCCGAGACGGCCAGGATTTCGTTCCAAAAGACGGACCGAATGAATAAATCCTTGGTGTGGCTTCTGACGCCACGGACTGCCTGCGGTGGATTGCAGGATTTTCGTGTTATTTCCATGAGAAGATAAATATGTTTGTGTGATGTGTGGGTGGTCTCAAGATGAATCATTGGTTTATGCCTTAGCCCATGAGAGCTAAGTTTATGTTATTGTTATAAACTCGAATAACATGATGTATGGAATTAATTATGTTAATATATGCATGGAGCCGATATATTAGCATGTGTCGAATGTCAGGTGCCATTGCACGCACTTAGGTGGGGAGTAAACTCAAGTAGGAAAATTCCTCTACTCGGCTTTGCTCACCCCGTCGTGGGACTATTTTTTTTAGGTACCGAAGACACACTTGGGGATGGGACGATCCGACCTAGAGGAGAAGAAATACAACCTACTCTATCTGTATTTTTGTTCTTCAGAAATTTGGCAAGAAACCCACTTGTATAAATTGTAATTAATAAAATTGTAAATAAATGCTTTTGTATAAAATATACATTTTATGAGCATGACGTGTAGGCCCAAGTGGCCATTTTTAGACTCCAAATGCCTCATGACTTGAGACACAGATTTCCGCGGTTGATCTGGGGTGAGTCAATCTGACACCCCGGATCAAGGTCACACCGCCTATACGTTGTGATCTGCTCGTATGGTATTTCAGGGGAAAATCAAGACATTTGGCCTGTGACAAAGATACCCAGTCCAAGTATCGTGATGCTAGGGGGTTGGCTCATGAGTCTTACCCTAGAGGACGAGGAGGGACTTAATTTGGATCTACCTCAGTAAGTGTGCAAATATGTGGATGTTTTCCTGCATGAGTTACCCTGACTACCTTACGAGGGTGGGGTGGGATTTCTGTGATCAAGTTACACTCGGTACTTCTCCCATCTCTATGACTCCTATAGGATGGGCACCGATTGAGCTACAGTGTGAACCTCGGAGTCCAAGCATAAGAGCTATTGGATAAGGGGGTTTATTAGGACTGAAAGACCACCACGGGGGCGCTGGCTCTAGTTGCGAAGAAGAAGGACAAGACCCTTCGACCGCGCATTGATTACCACAATAACCGGTTACGATCAAGAATCCAGACCCATTACCGAGGATTACGATTTATTTCTGACCAGTTGAGGAGCGCGTAGTCTACTTCAAGATAGACCTTCAGACCGGTTACCATCAACCGAGGGTTAGGAGACAAATATCCCTAAGACGGTTGCCAGACGCTGCTATGGGCACTGAGTTTACTTCGTGATGCCCATCGATCGGGGACGGTAACGCGCTAGAAGCAAAGATTTATGGATCTCATGCATAGGGTGTTCCAACCCTATCTAGATCAGTTTGTCGTAGTCTTCGTGGATGACATTTTGATCTACTCCCAGTCAGAGGGGGAGCATGAGTATCACTTGAGGATCAGCTTTTACACTGTCGAGACCATCACCAGACGCCAAGTTCAGTAAGTGCGAAGCCGCTTACCGAGGTGAGATTGGGACACGGGTGTTAAAGATCGAGTATCAACGACTCCAGAGAAGGTTGAGGCAAGATGAGTTGGGAGAGACCGAACGTCAATCTTAGAGATGCGTAGTTTCTTTAGGATTGGCTGGTATTACGAGAGACACAGAATACCAAGGTCCATTCGATTTGTGATCGCAGGACTTCGCCTACGGATATTAACTCCAATCATTGGGACGACCCACCATGTGAGAGAGAAATCGAGGATACTTTGGAACACTCGACACGGGGTGTTGGTAACAAGAGGGAGGACTGGGCCTTTCTCCTAGTTCAGTGGGAAGAGGCACACTCGTCTACACTAGTTTCGGATTAAAATGGGATGAAAAATGAGCGGAGCGGATCGCCTGCAGACAAAGGATCCCAAGACTCGGGACAATGCAACCCCAAGCAAATTGTGAGGACAGAGAGAGGCTCATTCTCCACACCCTAGTATGGGTCGAGGAACCGGGCCAGTCAGAAGTATACAAGCACTCAAGAATACGTATAGGCCGCAGGGGCCAGTGTGGTCAAAGTCAGGATGATCGTAGTTCCGCAAATGGGAAGGCAGGACTTGTGTTAGCAGACTCGCGGTCATGGGATTGCCAAGAGACACGAGCTGGACAACCATCTGCTGTCGCATCGACCTCAGCCTGGGTTGTCATACCCGACACGACATTGATTTGGGCTTAGAGGTTAAGACCTTTGAGTAGCCCGACATGCCTTTCCAGACGTAGGTGAGAGTCAACGATAGGCTCGGGATTATGAATGAGAGGTCTCCGAGATTTTGCTCATGGTGGAACCGGGATTGGTTGTCACAATATAGCATCATTCCAGTCATGTACAGACATCGCGTCGAGTCGGGTGTGCGTGCACGGTAGGGTCATTCACCACTCTGTGAGGTGAGTTAGCCTTTAGACTACGTCCAATGAAGACTCATACCGATCTGCAAGTGAAGAATACCAGCGTGTGTCAAGTGTGTGCGAAAAAAGGGGGTCAGAACTTCAAGTGAGAATCCCGAGTTAGGGGTGTAAGAGACCCAGAGATATCCCGAATTTCTCGTGATAAATGTAATAGGCTTGAAGTGTAAGCTGAGTGCTATGTGCCCGAGATGAAAACACAAGGACATGGTTAATGCGCACTAGAGCCAAGTGATAGAGCCTGGGGTGACTCGAGGGTCGATACCTTTGGAAATTCGCATCAAAATGGCGAGATGGCAAGGGCTCTCAGAATGGACGTCATGCATGGTATGGATTGAGTTGACAGTCCATTGATTGTCGCTTGATCGGTGACCTGAGAGGTTAGCGGTTACACACCGCGTGGTCATATAGGTTAATGCAAAGTGATGGATTACATAAGGGTGTTGGGAGGGCATGTTGCGAACATGTGTCCCTGGATCATAAGGGTAGAGGATTAATTGTCTTAGTGAATTCGCCACAACAATAGTTATCAGCGGGTATACGAATAAAACGATATGAGACATTGTGGAGGCCAAGTGAAGATCACCGTTATGTCGACCGAGGTGGAGAGAACTCCATCACTAGTCCCCGACCGATTAGAGACACCTCCGAGAAGGTGAGCTTGATAATGATACCGCCTTCTCGCGGCCCGATCCGTAGAAGAGCTTGCGTCGATGTACGACGTCAACTGGAGTTCAGGCTGATGATCGCGCTTCCACATGAAGGTGATTCCCAAGAGAGGTGAGGAGTTTCGCCCGGCAAGCGGAAGCATTGGCTGATTCGATAGATCCTTCGAGATACTCGAGTAGACACGCCTATGCATCGGTTAGCACACATTACCGCCCCAGCATGATAAAAATTCACGAGGTATTTCACGCCTCCATGTCTGAATTATACCCGCATCCGCCATGTGGTGGATCGGGGGCGCATTGAGATTGACATACTGATGGGACCTTCGAGGAGGGACCACAGTATTATTGATAGTCATGGATCTGGCCCTATGGCTAAGGCGATCATGGGGCTAGTGAGAGTGCTATGGCGGCACTGTGGAGTGGAGGAGTCAACGTAAGAATGAGGACATCGATGCGGGCTTACTTATCCCTTCTTGTTTAGGGATGAAGGCAATGCGGTTTAGTCGCTTAAGATTTAAATGACTAGTTTACATGCATGGTATATACAGATATGCATGTGATTGATAAAGATCGTTTTAATTTCGACTTAAATTCCTTTTAGGAGGAGAATAAAGACCCGAGAAATCTCAATTTCTAGAATAAGGGCAAAATCGTAATTTCAATTACAAAATTGTAATTTTCGGTTAAAAATTTGTAATTAATTCTTCCTGGATCCGATGACGAAACGGATTGCACCGTTGGAATCGCCTCACAAACCCAGCCAAGACGTAAAGCTCTGCACTTTCCGAGAGACGCCGACCGACACGCTGAGGCATCGCGTTCTGGGTGCCGTAAAACGATTTTCGATGCGACGAAAGTCACATATAGCATGTACTCATGTACCATAAGTGGTGTATAAGAACGATGAAAACATGGACTACCGCGTAGTGTCAATATCAACCGAAAAGAAGGACATAAGCATCATTTTCTGAAATGCTTAAGTGACTAAAAGACTAAATAGTGTACATGACCATCTTCTCCATTTAAAGCAAAAGAGAAAAACGTGGAATTGTGATATAAAGAGGTCCAAAGGTTGCTGCAAACGGAAATGGAGATTCTAGGAGAGAAGGTCTCCACTTCCTCTAGATTTGTGACAAATCCGACCGTCGACGGTCGACAAGAAGGAGAAACGTTCTACGCGGAGCGTAACGCAGGACTCGGACTGAGTTTTTCAAACTCCTTGGAGGTAGGATTCTCTCACTGGTTTTATCTCCCATTTTAAATGTTTTACTAATGTTTCTATTGGTTTGAGGTCGTGAGGCCGCGTTTGATCGGTCCCAAAACATGGGGACGAATTTAGAAATTTTGGGATTTTCTTGGTCAATGGATCGCCGTGTAAATTTAGAGGGTCAAGCTGGGTGTTTTAACTAAAATATTTAATTGCGAATCCATGTATTGCTCGATCGAGGCCGAATGGTCATGGATTGCGGGTTCACTATGAAGAGTTAGATTTTTCGAATAGTAACCGAGGGTTTCACTATTCCCGAAACAAAGGTTTTCAAAATATATTTCAGGTGAAATATGTGTTTGGTCAAGTGATTCAAATTGAATTACTTGTGATTGATCATTAGCCTAAGGGAGCTAATTTTTGATGTGATGAAATGTATAATTACATAACATGATTGTGTGATTCGATTATGCGAGTATATTCATGTTTATATTTGTATGTGATTAGACTCAGATTGAACTCGGCACACATGCATTCCATATGCACTGGAACTGTGAGGACCCACCCCCTGGCCCACTCCGACGAGGTGCACTTCACCACAAAGCATCCTCTACCACAGGTTTCTTTCGCTCCGTGGGCCTCTAACCTGGGACCATGAGCTTAGATACCCATTCGGGAGGCAGTTCCCACTCACCAACCCGGGTTACTAGCTCATGGTCCCGCTCGAGCCCACTGAGGCGAGCAAACCCCGAGCCAGTAGGATAGCCTGTGAGTGAGAGATTGCACCTCTCGTCGGAGTGGGCCAGGGGGTGGGTCCTCACAATAAAAAGGCGCCTTATATCACAGGTCCTCACCTCGGCCCAATTCGACGAGGGTCGTGTCCAATTCATTGTGCTATCCCCTAGCCTTCACAGGGCTTTTCGTCCGTACCCGGAACCCGGGACCATGAGCTTAGGTACCCATTCGGGAGTAGCCCTACTACCAATTGAGCTAGCTCTTCTCTAGGTTATCTCGCAATCCGACCATGAACTGTGCAAGAAGGTACGCCTTACGCTGAGTGTGTTACGTGCGTGACTCCCAAGTCATGAGTTTGATAACCCAAGAGCAGAGTGATTTTCTCCTACTGTTTTATTCCATTTTTAAGGGTTTTTCGATGTTTCGTTGGCTTTGAGGCCGAGGGTTGCTTGACCGGTCCCAAACATGGGACCGAATTGTTAGGAATTTTTGAGATTCTCGATGTCCAGGATACCAGAATTGTTGTGGCTGTTATATGGAGTTTATGCATTAAATTCTAGGTGAGTATATATAGGAAATCTGGTAAGAAATTTAACCCAAAAGTAAAACCGTAGATTGACAAGGCTGTCGACAAATTTCATCGTTGGCTACGGACTCCGTTAAAAATGCCCGTTTGTGTGGAATACAAGAATCACCATGTGTTGTGTGCTTGAATGGTATGAAATGAATGGCTTGAGTTGTGTGGAATTAAATAGGTTAATACATTATTTTAACAAGAATAAATGACATAATTACATGGAATTAAATCAGTTCGTAGCTATTGTGTTGGATTTTAAAAAAATGTTAATGCATGTTTTTATGTATTAATATGAGCTCACCATGTGGAATATAATTGTGTGTGTATGTCATTGGAGATGTTTAATCATTAGCCCAAGTGAGCTAATTTGATGTGATATATGAGTTGTATAATTACATAACATGATTGTGTGATTTGATTTATGCGAGTATATTCATGTTTATATATTTCGCATGTGTTGTATGAATTATTGAAATGACATCATATCGCATTTCATATGCACTGGTAGTCCAGTAGACAGAGTTAGTGCATGGTATAAGTCTAGAGAAGACTGGCCTGCAGGATAGTCTAAAAATGTTAATTATCAGAGGTAGTCCATTGTAAACTAAAATATCAATCAGCCTGGAGCGCCCAATTGATATCTACTCCGAGGGTAGTCCATTAACAATATATATATCAATCAGCCGGAGCGCCCCAATTGATATATACATCGGAGGGTTGTCCACTAATAAAATAATAATTATCATATAAGGCTTAGGCGAGCGTGGAGAGAGTCACAGAGACTCCGGATCTCGAAGTCAATATGTAAGATTCAAGCAGGGACCATGCATTTGTTTGAATGTGTGTTTAAATTGGAACATTGCACCGCACTTAGGTGGTGAGTAGCCCACTAGGGCGATTCTCCTGTACCGGCTTTAGCTCAACTCCTTCACTGTGGATCCCCTTTACAGTGCACCGAAATAAGTGCTTATGAGACTAAGCAAATTCTGCAGGTCGAGCGCTGTATTGTTTTAATGTGGCTTTGTCGATATTTACATGTATTAGAATGCTTTTCATTTTAATATATGTTGTATAAGAGTAAATCATTAACTCTTGCATTAGTGATATAGTTGGAATATTGTAAGATATAACCGTTTTGGATATAGTGTGATTAGTGGTTATTTTTTCGCCCAAGAGGCGTTTGTAATCGTGATTGATGTCGGGACAAAGTTTTATGAAGATTTTGTATTCGGGGTAGAGCTCCCGCACAAAGGAGACTTCGCTCGAGCTGTGAAAATGTCAGTCACTCCGATATCTACGAGTATTCCGCAGGGTTGACGGGTAGTCAACGGACCCCTGCTTGGGGCGTCACAGCTGCACGTAGCTAGGCATACGAATACCTAGGGAGCTCGGGTTCGGGTATCCATCACCACTGGGTGGTTTGTGGATGAGTGTAGGTGTGAAGCCTAGAGATGGAGGCTTGGGCTTAGGGCCATGGTTATAAAGAGCATCACCACTAGGTGTGGTCTGGCTGATAAGTATAGGTATGAGATTACCTAGAAGGCACGAGAAAATTAGAACACTCGTATGTGTTTTTGGATTGTGACTGATCGTATGATTGATGTTTATAACATGTGTGATCATTTGATGAATTGTGTTTGGTGTTTTTGGTCATGTTGTAGGTGAGTAGTGAAATGATGTAAGCCAGATTAGTACATGGATGTAGAAATATGTCGAGTTGTACAAAGGTACAAAAACTGAAAAGAAACGAAAAGAATAAATTTTATAAATTTATTTAGCCTATTAGGTGATGAAAACAATTTTCTAAGTTGAAGAAAATATGAGGAAAATAAATTTTATGAATTTCATCAAGAATTCAGAATAGAGGTTGGGGAAGAATTTTTATAAATTTATTTGAGTATTAAAGAGATGAAAGACTACTGCGAATATTGAAAAAATTGGTGCAGGTGAACTGGTTATCAGCCATAGGCCGGACACACCGTGTGTTGACTTAGATGTATTGTGGTACCGGCTACCGGGCCGGGCCGCAGGCGCGCTACGAGCTGCAGCAGCGCGCCGGCAGGCAAAAGGGACCGGCAGGAAAGGGCGCCGGGCTCGCAGCGGCAGCTCGGGCCGCGCGGCGCCGGGCAGAGCGCTGGCGGGCGCGCTGCAAGATCACGGGCAGCCACACAAGCAGGCGCACTAATGTGCGGTGAAGATGCAGATCGCGCGGGCGGCGTAATAGGGCGCAGGGCACATACCGCGCCGGGCGCTGGTCGGGCTCGGGCAGTGCACTCCAGACCGTCAGACAACCGCTTTGACTCGCTTTTTTCCCGAGTCACTAAATGAACACGTTCATTGTAAAATATAAAAAGATATATATGTATTTTAAATCACCAAAAATAAATAAAGAAAATAAAATTTTGATAAAATTTTTTCGAAAATAAAATTTTCAAAATAAATTTTGAAAATAAATTTCGTTGAAAACAATATTTTAAACGCCAAATTGATTGCGTATACACCGAAGTTATGTGTATGATTAGTGTCTCAGTCAAGGGTTATGCCTGTAGATACCAGATTGGATTCAACTACCATTTGAAATGGTGATCACAACAGAAGGCGCACGAAATTATATGCATGGTGTAATGCGATAGGAAAAGGGTGAATGCTATGTTAGGATTACGACCTTAGGGGATTTGGATAATGAAATGAACAAGAGCCTAAAATTTTATTCAATAAAACGAATTAAGTGGTTGAATTTAGCACCACTTAGGAAACTGACGACTACCACGTGGCTCTTGCTAGTTAGATCGAATGAAAGGTAGATGACCTGTTGCCATGTTAATCGTGGTAAATGGCTAGTAGGAGGTCGAGGACGAGAACGCCATGGGGCACCGCCGCACAATCGCGTTTGATCGACTTTTGCCGAGGTCAGAGGTACACAAATAATGCTATGCCACGTGCCAAGTATAGCATGTAGAGAAGATCCTAGTAACCTCCAGAGATTTAGGGCGTATCATCCTCCGACATTCACAGGGGGAGGAGATCCGATGGTGGCTGACCATTGGTTCATGCAGAACGAGAAAGTGTTAGAGGCTATGGAGATTACCTCTGACACGACCAGATTAGATTAATTATGTCGAAGTAGAGAATGAGGCCCAAATATGATGGAAATGGGCAGGACCCTAGAGACCTTAGAGGAGCCGCAGTACTGGAGTTTCAAGGATTAGGGCGAGGATAGGTACGATATGTCGAGGCTTCGAGTTAGACATCTCGGGGACTCTACTCACAATGGACCTGAGGAGTTTGGACATGTCAAAGTTCGATGTCATCCTTGGGATGGACTGGCTGACAATTTACAGGGTTGTTATCGATTGTGAGCGCAGGAGAGTTACAGCCTACACGCTGGACGGTCCTCGTGTCGTGTTTCAAGGGGGCAGACCATATTTTGCCCTGCATGCGATACGAGTTCAGGTGTCAGGGACAATTAGCGGGTTGGTTAATAGCCTACTTCCTGGTGGATTCCAGGTGAGACCAGACTTAGATCTACCCCGAGTAGCTGCGATTTTGTGGATGTTTTTCCCGTGAGGAGATAGCCCGATTACCTCCACATAGGGTAGTAGACTTTGGTATCGAAGTTACACTGTACCTACCCATCTCTATGACTCCGCATAGGATGGCAATCGTTGGAGCGGTAGACGCAGAGTCCACATAGAGCTTATCGGGACAAGTGTACGATCAAGAATCGGTACCCACAATGCAGGATTGTTTTACAGCTTTGGCAGACCGCTGTAATACTGGGCGTCAAGTGCCAGCTTTACTCACGAAGGGAGGCTTCAGACACTGCAGGCCGCACTAGGAGTCCTAGCTCACCTAAAGTAAGGTCGAGGCAAAGATGCGCCAGAGAGACCGATCGTCAATCTTCGAGATAATGTAGTTCTTGGATTACTGGTAGTACGAGAGACACGAGAATGATCGGCAGGTTGTCCATTCAGATAGGATCGTAGGACTTCAATTTCCACGGACATGAACTCCATGGTCAGCGTACCACCATAGAGAGAGATCGAGATACTGGGAACACTTGGCACGTGTCGTGACAAGAGGGAGGACCAGCCTCCTGTTCTGGGGAAGAGGCGTAAGACTTCGCTTCACACTAGTTTCGTGATTTAGGCTATGATTGGAGAATGAGTGATGGGATTTCCTCAAACAGGATCCCAAGACTCAGGGACAATGCGCCCAAATGGGCCGTAGGACAAGAGTATACGCCTATCTCTCCACACCCTAGTACGGGTCAGAGGAACTAGTTTCAGATTTGGGGTGCTATACAAGCACTCTCAACAGCACAGATTTGCCAAAGGGGCCAAAGTGTGGGTCAAAGTCAGGGATAGATCAGGTTACGCAAAGAGAAGCGAAGGCCCAGGGTGGTACATAAGGGTCACATGTCGCTCGACATGGATAAGCCGACAACCATCGGGTTGTCGCGAATTGAGACCTAGGCCGTTGTCATACTGACACGCATTGACGGCTTGGAGGTTAAGGCCTTTAGAGAAGCCGTAGAGATGTTCTTCCCTAGGACGTAGGTGAGAGTCGAATTCGATAAGCCTGGATTACGAAAGTGAGAAATCTCTCGAGATCTCCGCCTGGGCGGTGAGAACTCGAGTTGTGGGTAAAGAACCGTGAGATATCCTAAATTTATGTGAATGGAAGAGGCCTCGAAAATGTGTTTCAAGAGTTATGTAATCAAGATGAAAACACACCGTCAGTTATCGCAGACTTCAGAGTTGAGCGATGCGAGTCGGGGTGACTCGAGGGTCGGATAAATCTCTTGAAATTTCATTGATGTTGTTGGAGTTGGCAAGGGCTCTGTGAAAGGATGACATGCATGGCATGGAGGAGTTGACAAATCATTGATTGTCATGATGGTGACCTTGGAAAGGTTAGCGCATACACACCAAGCAAGGGTTGTGTGTGGATATGTGTTGTGAGGATTATAGACATAAAGTTGCAGGACACGCTGTGAGCATGTGTCCTGAATCATAAGGGTAGAGGATTAAATTTCCCTTAGTGGAATTCGCCTACAACAATAGTTATCAGGCGAGTATACGAATGGCACCATATGAGGCGTTGTATGGGAGGCCATGTAGATCATCATGGCGTCGGGACCGGAGATGGGAGAGAGCTCCATTACCGGGTCCCGACCGACACACCTCCGAAGGCGAAGCGCTTGATAATGAGAAGCGCTTTCTCGCGCCGCAGCCGGCGTAAGAGCCATGCTAATGGGAGACGCGACCTTAGAGTTCGGGTTAGATCACGCTTCCTTTGAAGGTGAATCTATGAGGAGGGCTGCCCTGGCATGAAGCTATCGCCGGCGTTTATCGGGCCTTTCGAGATACCGAGAGGAGGCACCGCGGCGTGATCAAGAAGGCGACACATGCTAGGGTGTCCACGAGGTATTTCACGCCTCCATATCTCAAAATATACTTCGCATCCAAACATGAGTTGATCAGATGTAGATTGAGATCGACATTGACTGACGGGCCTTCGAGGAGGGACCAAGGTGCATTGTCGATACCATGGATCGTCACGTCACAAGACCGGGAGGCTAGTGAGAGTGCATGTGCACTGCGGGAGTGGAGGAGTTCACGTGGGGAGCGCAAGGACACGAGGCAAGGGCTACTTATCCCTCGTATGGGATGAAGGCACGTGAGTTTAGCCGTTAAAATCTAAATGGCTAGTTTACATGCATGATGCGTAGTGCGGCATATGCATGAGTGATTATGATTGTCCTGAATTTCGACGAAATTCTCAAGGAGGGGAGAATGGGAGACCCGAGAAATTCCAATTTCGAATAAGGGCAAAATCGCACTTTGATTACAAAATTGTAATTTCGCTAAAAATCAGAATAATTTCTAGATCTCTGATAACAAACGGATTGCACCGCTGAATCGTCTTCAAATCTAGTTAGCACGTGAAATTTCATAATTTTCCAGATACTTAATCGACATTTTTCGGGAGTATCATAAGCTTTGCATCAGAATCGTTTTGATGCGACGAAAGCCACATATAACATGTACTCATGTACAATAAGTGGTATGAGTAGAGAAATGATGAAAATGGGTGGCCGAAATGAAAATGAATATCAAACCCGAAGATAGGACATAAGCGCCATTTTGAAATGTTTAAGTGACTAAAAGACGAAATAGTGCACATGACCCATCTTCTCTCCCCAAATTAAACAAAAGGCAAAACGTGAGGAGATCCGAAGAGCCTTCGTCGGACACGAAAATGGTGGTTCATGCAGAGAAGCACCCTTCTCTAAAGTTATCTCAATCCGACCGCTGGCGAACTCGCGTGCTAAGGAACTTACGCTGAGCAAAGTACGCCAAGTGGGACCCGAAGTCATGAAGTTTTTTACAACTCCAAGTGAGGTAGGATTTTCTCTCTACTTAGCTTTTATTCTATTTTAAGGGTTTTTCGCATGTTCTCGTTGGTTTGAGGCCTAGGGGTTATTGATCGGTCCTGAAAATACGTGGACCGAATCGTTAGAAATTCTTTGGGATTTCTCTCATCCGTGGCTACGCCCAAAATTAGGTTGTTCGGGGTTCTTAAATTCCAGAATTTACTTTAAATCATGTATTCTATGGAAAATGCCTGAATGAAATAGGATCTGGCCCCAAAACACGGACCGAAATAAGAGGAATTTTGAGATTCTTTGGTCAGTCCGTGATACCCGTAAATTGTTGTGGGTCGTTATATGGATTTTATGCATTAAATTCATTTAGCGTAGTATAAGATAGGAAAACTTGGTAAGAAATTCGGCTCCAAAAAGTGAAACCAAGATTGACAAGTGGGTCAGCTCGTGGAAACATCAGCTGGGATACGGACCGTTAAAAATAAATTCTTGGTTTGTGTGAAATGGATAAGAATTGTCCATGTGTCAGGTGCTTGAAATGGTATGAAAATGAATGGTCGAATGTGGAATTAAATAGTTAATACATTATTTTAATGTGTTAGGTACAATGACACAATTACATGGAATTAAATTCAAAGCCGAGGCCATTGTGTTGATTTTTTAAATGTTAATGCATAAGCTTTATGTATTGATGAGGTCACAATTATGTGGAATATAATCAGGTGTATAGGTCATTGAGATGAGTTTGACTTCATTAGCCCAAGTGAGCTAATTTTGATGTGATATATGAGTTGTATAATTAAGCATAACATGATTGTGTGATTTGATTTATGCGAGTATATTCATGTTTATATATTTGCATGTGTTGTATGAATTAATAAATGGCATCATAATGCATTTATATGCACTGGGTATCCTAGAGAGACAGAGTTAGCGCATGGTATAAGTCTAGAGTACACTGTCTGTGAGGATAATAAAAATGTTAATTATCTGGAGGGTAGTCCAAGAAATTAAAATATCAATCACCGGAGCGGCCCAATTGATATTCATTTGAGGGTAGTCCATAAACAATATATATATCAATCGCTCTGAGCTGCCCAATCGATATATATACATCGGAGGGTTGTCCACTAATAAAATAATAATTTCATACAAGGCTTAGCAGTGAGAGAGTCGGTGAGGACTCCTGGATCCGAGTTGGTCATGTAGACATCTGCGCAGGATCATGCATTTGCTTGAATGTGTTTAAATTGAACATTGCACCGGCACTTAGGTGGTGAGTAGCCCACTTGGTGGCATTCTCCCATCAGCTTTAACTCACCCCGTCGTGGGATCCCCCCCTTTACGTGCAACGGAGCGTAGCGAGAGACGGCTCGCCCGTAGAGGCCGAAGGCTAGAAGAAAGCCGGAATGTGGCTTTGTTGATGTTTACTGTGTATTAGAATGCTTCTCATTTTAATATATGTGTCGTATAAGAGTAAATCATTAACTCTTTGCATTATGGATATAGTCGAATATCAGAAGATATAACCTGCTTTGACATAAACATGACAGATTAAGCCGGGGCCCAAGAGGCCGCTTGTAATCGGGGATTGATGTTGGGACAGGCTTTATGAAGATTTTGTGGCTTCGTAGAGCTCCCCGTACAAAGGGAGATCATCGATTGCGGAAAATGTCGTCACCATTCACGAGTATTCAAGGGTTGACGGTAATAATCTGACTTCTGTTTAGCGCTACAAGAACATCCTAGGATTATAGGAGATAGTGCATGAGATGAGTCTAGAGAAATGGTTCGAGGGTAGTCTAAAAATATTATAAAATACATCTGAGGTTAGTCCAAATTAAATATCAATCGGCCGGAGCGGCCCAATTCGATATTCACGGAGGGTAGTCCATTAAACAAACAATATATCAACCGCTTGAGCGCCTACTGAGTATATATTCATCGGAGGGTAATTCACAAACAATACAGATCGACCGCTTGAGCGGCCCAATTGATATATATACATCGGAGGGTTGTCCACTAATAAAATAATAATTCCTATACAAGGCTTAGGCGAGTGTGAGAGAGCCGGTGAGGACTCCTGGATCTGAAGCCGGGTCATGTAGACATTCGGCAGACTGCGTACTCGCTTGAATGTTTGCTTAATTTGGAACATTGCACTGCACTTAGTGGTGAGTGCAGCCCATTTAGGCTTACTCCTCCTACTGAGCTTTAGCTCACCCCGCCGTGGATCCCCTTTTGCTGTGTACAGAGCGTGGCGAGGAGACTGTCATCTTAGAGGCTGTTCAGAAGAAAGCCGAATGTGGCTTTGTTGATGTTTACGCGTATTAACCACCAAGCTTTAATATACGTATTTGCTTACGAAATGAAGATATTGTAACTCTTGTAACTATGGAATATATATATTGGTATGCATATTGGATATATTTGATATATATATTGCATATATTAGACTCCGCCGGGACAAAGCAGGTGTGTCTTTGTAATCGTAGAGCTCCCGTATTAAAGGAGACTCGCCCCATTTTTTCAAGTGACGTCGTAACCCGACATTCACTTCTGTATTCCGCGGTTGACGGGTAGTCAATGTAATTCTGGTTTTCGGGGGCGCTACACCTCTGCAGATTTAATATAAGTCTGTAGTAGTGTCGGTAAATTTATATAGATATATACATATCTATATATAAGTCTGTAGTAGTGCCGCAATTATAGATATGCATACATATCTATATATATATATATATAGATAAGTTCGTATGTATATAGATATATCTATATAGATATATATATCTATATATATATATATATATAGATATCTATATATATAGATATATATATCTATATACATCTATATATATATATATATATAGATTTATATATCTATATAAATCTATATAGATATATGATATCTATATATAAAATATATATATATATATATAGATATCTATATATAGATATGTATATATCTATATAGATATATCTATATATTATCTATATATCTATATATATATATATAGATATATAAATCTATATATATCTATATATATATATATAGATATAGATATTTATATGTACTTATATAGATATGTATATATATCTATATATATAGTTATGTATATATATATATATATATATATATATATATATATATATATATAGATACATCTATATATATATATATTTATACATATCTGATATTTTATATATATATATAAGATATCTATATATATATATAGATATATAAAATCTATATATCTATATATATAGATGTATATAGATATATCTATAGATATAGATATATATATATATATATATAATATATAGATAAATATATATATATATATATATATATATCATATCTATATATGTATATATATAGATGTATTTATATATATATATATATATATATAAAATATATATATATATATATATATATAGTATATATATATATATAAAATCTATATCTATATATATAGATGTATATACATATCTATATATATATAGATGTATATAGATATATCTATATAGATATATACATATCATAAGTATATATCTATATATATATATATATATATATATATATATATATATATAAATATGTATATATCTATATATACATATCTATATATAAATCTATATATCTATATATATAGATGTATATACATATATATATATATATATATATATATATATATATATATATATATATATATAAATCTATATATCTATATATATAGATGTATATACATATCTATATATATAGATGTATATAGATATATTTATATAGATATATATATATTCATATATATATATATATTCCATCTATATATATATATATATATATATATATATATATATATATATTTATATATCTATATATATTTATATATCTATAAATAGATATAGATATATATATAGATATATAAATTTATATATCTATATATATATATATATATATATATATAGATATATATATCTATATATTTATATTTATATATATATATATATATATATATATATATATATATATATAAAAATCTATATATCTATATATATAGATGTATATACATATCTATATATATAAGATGTATATAGATATTATTCATATATATATATATCTATATATATATATATATATATATATATATATATATATATATATTTATATATCTATAATAGATATAGATATATATATAGATATATAGTCTATATATAGATATCTATATATATATATATATAAATATATATAAATCTATATATAAATATCTATATAGATATATTTATATAGATATATACATATCTATATATATAGATATTCAGAAGACCCGAAATTTCAATTTCAAATAAGGGCAAAATCGTAATTTCGACATAACCTTGTAATTACGGTTAAAATCCGTAATTTATTCTCTAGATCTCGGATGATGAAACGGATCGCACCGCTGGAATCTGCCTGTGTAATCTGGCAATGAAATTTCGTAATTTTCTGAGACAGTTGGAGTCGGCACGTTTTTCGAGGCATCGCGCTTCGTGTCAGAATCACCATGCGACGAAAGGCACAAACATGTACTCATGTACCATAAGTGGTATGAGTAGAGAAATGATGAAAATGGACGGCCGAGATAGTGCCGAACATCACCTCGTAAAGGGGAGGGACATAAATGTCATTTTTAAAAAGACTTAAGTGACTAAATGATAAAAGATTAATGAGTACCTATCTCCTACATATTGAGAGATGGGAACCAAAACGTTAGAACGAACTGCAGAGTAAAGGTGCAATGGGTTTTGAGTTTTTCTATAGAGAAAGAGAGACTCTCTAAAAATACGGCGATCCGACCGTCAAGGATTTCGGGCGAGAAGGAAAATGATCTACGCTATCAGTTACGCGCGGACTCCGGTTTTAGTGAGTTTCTTCAAACTCCTCGAGGTAGGATTTCTCCCTACTTGGGCTTTATTCCCATTCTTAAGTAAGTTTTTCCATGTTTCGCTTGGTTTGAGGCCACGAGGGGTACCTCGATCGGTCCCAAAACATGGGACCAATTGTTGTAGAAATTATTTGGGATTTTCTTCTGTGGTTGGCCGGACGCCTGTGGCACTTAGAGGGCTGTCGGGTGTTTTAATTCCAAATATTTGCTTTAAATCATGGATTGATTTGGATCAATGAAATGGCTTGATTGCGTCTACAAGGTGAACCGTTGGATTTAGATTTTCTAGAATAGTAACCTAGGTTTTACTATTCCCGAAATAGTGTTCTAAGAATATAATTTTCGTGAAATTATGTGTTTGGTTAAGTAATTCGAATCGAATTGCTTCATACTCAACACAGCCCAAGTGAGCTAATTTTGGTGTTTGAAATGATAATTTCATAACATGTTGTATGATTTAATTTTTATGTAAATATATTCATGTTTATATATTTACATGTGGTTTAGACTGTATTGGAACTGACATACATGTGACTCCATATGCACTAGAACATCCTAGGACTATAGGAGCAAGGCATGGTATAAGCTCCAGAGAAACAAGGTTTGGAGGGTAGTCTAAAATGTAAATTACTCCGAGGGTAGTCCAACTAAAGAATATATCAACCGCCTGAGCGCCTCCGCTTGATATATATTCATCGGAGGGTAGTCCACAACCAAATAATATATCAACCGTCTGAGCGCCCAAATGATATGTATTCATCCGAGGGTAGTCCACAAACAAATTAATATATATCAATCGCCGGAGCGCCCAATTGATATATTCACCGGAGGCTGCCCACTAATAAACGAACATTCTCATACGAGGCTAGCAGTGTGAGAGAGCGC
Organism: Tetrastigma voinierianum; assembly: GCA_016808115.1. NCBI lineage: Eukaryota > Viridiplantae > Streptophyta > Magnoliopsida > Vitales > Vitaceae > Tetrastigma > Tetrastigma voinierianum. Next base: position 222,378 of record JAEQBH010002879.1, read on the forward strand.
CTGAGGACTCCTGGATCCGAGTCGGGTCATGTAGACATTCGCAAAGACTGCGCATCATGAATGATGTTTAATTTGGAACATCGTGACTGCACTTAGGTGGTGAGTAGCCCACTTAGGGCGATTCTCCTACTGAGTTTTAGCTCACCCCGTCGTGGGATCCCCCTTTTACGGTGCACTGTGAGCGCATGGCATTCGCTCGTCTTGCGCTATCTTAGAAGAAAAGCTTTGATTTGCGGGCTGTGGATTTATGGTGTATACATGTATTAGAAATGTTAGAAAATTAATATGTGTTGTATAAGAGTAGTTTATTAACTCTTGAAACTATCGATATATAGTTTGATATATTGTGTTGAGATGGGCTGGATGGGCCCAAGTGGTCGTATGGGATATATATATATTGCATATATTGTTGATTGGGACAGTTTATATTGTGTTTTGTATTCGGGGTAGAGCTCCCGCATGTAAGGAGACTCACTCGATTTTCTAAAGTGATGGCTGCAACCCGAATTTCCACTTGTATTCCGCGGCTGACGGTAGTCAACGGACTTCCTGCTGTGGCGTCACAGCTTGGTATCAGAGCTTAGATATACGAATACCTAGGGAGCTCTAAGTTATATCCATCACCACTCAGGTATGATGTGAGTATAGGTATATGGAAGCCTATAGATTGGAGGGATTCGGCTTAGGCCATGGTTGAGTAAGAACATCACCACTAGGGTGGTTTGATGTTGAGTTTAGGTATGGGATTATCTAGGTAACCACTGGACAAAACTAGGACACTAGTGTGCACGTGTGTTGATGTGTTTTGTGATTTTGTGAATCATTTGGTGATTGTGTGCATAACATGAATTGTTAGGTGTTATGTGATTGAAATTTTTTGAGTTATATGTTTGGTCACAGGATAGAGGATGTCGAATGATGTTTAGAGTTTTTACAAGGTGTAAAACCTGAGCAAAGAGAATAAATGAAATAAATTGGAAAATTTATTGGCTTAAAAGTGAAGAAATTTAATTTTTAAGGTTCATAGTGTAAAACTGAAGAAAATTAAAATAAAATAAATTTTACTCAATTCTATTTGGGTTGTCGAAAGAGAAGAAATTTTAGTGCCAAGAAAATAAATTTACTAAATTTATTTGATGAGAATTGACGA